>BGNK01001056.1:129580-171692 GCA_003297005.1 Symbiodinium sp. clade A Y106
GGGTTGGGGCCCCCAACCCTAGTCGTGAAGGGTTGGGGAGGGGGGGGCAACCCTTGTCCATTTGCAAGTCGTGAAGGGTTTGGGGGCGTCTTCCCCATAATGGGGTTTAGGGTAATAAAAGATACATTAGCGTCTAGCTCGGCCATGATAGCGTGGCGACCTTTCAGGAATGTGCTCGCTCCTGCAGAGCCTGCTTGGTCTCGCTGAGCGCTCGACTGCGCCCGCCTACCCGAACAGAAGTGAGAGGGGTGGCGGGCGGGCTTAGGGGTTTAGGGTTTAGGGCTTTGGGGTTTAGGGCTTAGGGGGTTTAGGGTTTAGGGTTTTCGCTACGAGTGCGCTTTCGACCCCTCCATGAAGTGGTGGGGTCGTCGCATGAGCTGCAATGCCCGCCCTCCCACCCAAATTACAAACCTTAAACGGGTTTAGGGTTGTCTACCCCCCCAACCCCCCCTACCAGGGGGGGCTTATATGGGCATGGGTCAATACCCCGTGTTGTCGCGGGGCCCCGCCCCCCCCCTGTGTTACAAACCCTTGTCGCGCCGGCTTTGTTTCAAACCCTTGTCGCGCGGCATTGCTGGGGGCACCTTCAATAATACTGACAGAAATGTTGCGGAGTAGCAAACAAGCCGACAAGGCACATGAGGCAGGGCACAGCAGGGAGGCATTCCACATGAGGCAGGGCACATGAGGCACATGAGGCAGGGCAAATGAGGAGGGGCACATGAGGCAGGGCACATGAGGCAGGGCAATGAGGCAGGGCACATGAAGCAGGGCACATGAAGCAGGGCACATGAGCCAGGGCACATGAGGCAGGGCACATGAGGCAGGGCACATGAGGCAGGGCACATGAGGCAGGGCACATTGGAACGCCTTATGGGACAACCGCCCACCCAGTGTTCAGTAGCAGGCCATAGCCCAATGGGCGAGTGGCCATCTTAGAAGCCACACGGGGAAAGGTTGCGGGTTCAATCCCCGAAAAATCATTTGGGCCCTTTCCCCACCCAGAATCGAGATTTTGAGAGCACATGGGGCAGGGCACATGAGGCAACGCGCAGGAAGCATTCCACATGAGGCAAGGCATATTGCAGGGCAGGCATATTAATTGCAGGCATGGCATATTGCAGGGCAGGCATGGCATTGGCATTGCAGGCATGGCATATTGTAGGGCAGGCATGGCATATTGCAGGCATGGCATATTGCAGGGCAGGCATGGCATTGGCATTGCAGGCATGGCATATTGCAGGGCAGGCATGGCATTGGCATTGCAGGCACGGCATACTGCAGGGCAGGCATGGCATATTGCAGGGCAGGAATGGCATAATTATATTGCAGGGCAGGGACGGCATTGGCATTGCAGGCATGGCCTATTGCAGGGCAGGCATGGCATATTGCAGGGCAGGCATGGCGTATTGCAGGGCACGCATGGCATATTGCAGGGCAGGCATGGCATATTGCAGGGCAGGAATGGGCATGGCATATTGCAGGGCAAGCATGGCATATTGCGGGCAAGCTGGCAGGGCAAGCATGGCATATTGCAGGGCAGGCATGACATATTGCAGGGCAGGCATGGCATATTGCAGGGCAGGCATGGCATATTGCAGGGCAGGCATGGCCTTGTTGCGGGCAAGCTTGCAGGGCAAGCATGGCATATTGCAGGGCAGGCATGGCATATTGCAGGGCAGGCATGGCATTGGCATTGCAGGCATCAGGCATGCATGGCATATTGCAGGGCAGGCATGGCATATTGCAGGGCACGCATGGCAGGGCAAGCATGGCATATTAGCAGGCATGGCATATTTCTGGGTGTCCCCCCAGGTGCCCCCCAAAATCTTGATTCCGGGTGGGGAAAGGGCCCAAATGACACCCCCGCGGATTGAGCCCGCGGACCTTCCCAGAATGGCTTATGACGCAAGCGCTTTTCCACTGAGCCATGGCCGGGTTGTTGTATGGGCGGGCAGGGGGCGGCTGTTTTGCAGGCGATTTGGAGAAGGTCGCAGGCTCAATCCCGCTGGTGTGATTTGGGCCCTTTCCCCACCCGGAATCGAAATTCAAGCGCCCAAAACCGCGCAAACCCACCCAAACCCACCGAAACCCTCCCACTGCTACTCCTGCTGCTCATGCCGCTGCGATCGCTGCGATTCCTGCTGCTGCTACTACTACTACACTGCTGCTACTAATTACTTCACACCTTCACACCCGTGCTGTGACACCTGAGGTTCCTGTGACACCTGAAACACTTGTGACACCTGAGGTTCCTGTGACACCTGAGGCTCCTGTGACACTGTGGCTCCTGTAACACCTGAAACACTTGTGACACCTGAAACAAATGTGACACCTGAGGTTCCTGTGACACCTGTGGCTCCTGTGACAAATCGTCATCATCAAAGCTCATCAACATCATCATCGTCATCATCATGAAGCTCATCAAAATCGTCATCATCCTCATGATCGTCATCATCAAAGCTCATCAAAATCATCATCATCGTCATCATCATCGACATTTTCATCAAGCAAAGATAACAACCTCCCCCTAATTATAAAAACACATTTGGAGTTCTTATTGTGGCGGGGGGGCCCCCCCTTTAATATTAGGGGAAGGGATTATATCTTAACAAGCCCTCTCATTTGACGATTCCGGCCTATCATATATCTTAAACACGCCCGCTCATTTGGCGATTCCGGTTCAAGATATATCTGAGTCTTAAACACGCCCCCTCATTTGGCGATTCCGGTTCATCATATATCCTAAACACGCCCCCTCATTTGGCATTTGGCGATGCTACTGCTACGTCATCATCTGTCTTAAACACGCCCCCTCGTTTGGCGATTCCGCTTCCCCATATTGTTGAACGCACCCCCTCATTTGGCGACTCCGGTTCAACATCTATCTTAAACACGTCACGTCATTTGGCGACTCCGGTTCCCCTTTTGGCGATGCGACTTCATCATCTATCTTCAACTCGCCCCTTCGTTTGGCGATTGCGGCCTAACGTACATCTTAAACAAGCCCCCTCATTTGGCCATTCCCGTTCAACATCTATCTTGAACACGCCCCTTCGTTTGCCGATTCCGGCTCCCCATATTCTTAGACGCGCAGTTCAACATCTATCTTAAACACGCACCCTATTTGGCGATGCTAGTTCATCATCTATTCTAAACACGCCCCCGCATTTGGCGATTCCGGTTCAAAATATATTTTAGTCTTAAACACGCCCCCTCATTTGGCGATTCCGGTTCATCATATATCCTAAACACGCCCCCTCATTTGGCATTTGGCGATGCTACTGCTACGTCATCATCTGTCTTAAACACATCCCCTCGTTTGGCGATTCCGCTTCCCCAAAGTCTGCAACGCGCCCCCTCATTTGACGATGCCGGTTCCACATATATATATATATATATATATATCTAACAATATCTTAAGCACGACCCCTCGTTTGGGGATTCCGGTTCAATATATATCGTAAACGCGCCCCGTCATGGGGCGACGCCATCATCCACCCTAAACACGACCCCTCGTTTGGCGATTCCGGTTCAACATATACATAATAAACACACCCCCACATTTGGTGAGTCCGGCTCATCATATTTCTTAAACACACCCCCTCATTTGGCGATGCAACACGCCCCCTCGTTTGGCGATTCCGGCTCAACATATATCTTGAACCATGCCCTCTCGTTTGGCCATTCCGGTTCCCCATGTTCTGAAACACGCCCCCTCATTTGGCATTTGGCGATGCTACGTCATCATCTACCTTAAACACGCCGATTCATCTGGCGGCTCTGGTTCAACATCCATCTGACCAAAGCGGCTTGCTCGCCTGTGTCGGTATCAGGATGTAGAGGGAGGGAGAAACCCACGGAAATACAGGCTTCTTCAAGGTCAGAAAGTGAGAAGTCACAAGCAAGACAAATAGAAGTCACAAGTAAAAAAAAAGTCACAAGTGACCCCCTCTACCCTTCGAACCTTTGTGTGAAGCCTAACTTTGGACCGGTCGCGGTGCTTAAACACCGAGTCGTTTAGGTTATACTGCACGTCGGCTACTGACGTCAGAGCACTTGTCCGTGCACAGTCTCCGTATGTCTCCATGCCGTTTTTCGTTTGCAGTTCCTTTCCGGAACAACTTCGACTGTCCGGAACAGAGACTTGCAAATCCGTGGGCATGCGCTGCATGAAGGCATGTGGGCTACGCACTGCTTCCTGTCAAGCATGCCCAACGAAGGAAGGAAACGGCACTAAAGCATGCTACAGCTAGGGCACAACCCGAGTGCTCAACGTCTTTGGCCTGTGGCCCGTGGCCCGCTCCGTGAGACCACGCAAATGTACCGCAAATTAGCATGGCCGCGCTGTGTGCCGCGCAAGGCTGCATGGACCTGCATCCCCTCATTGCACGCAGCACGGAAGAAGCCCCCAACGTTTCAGCCATTTCAGCTATTGCTATAGCAATCCCTGTTGCAATCGCGGGATCACTAACCTTTCCGTGGAAGCACCAACGGGTACTCACGTTCCTCGCTGTGCGTCACCACTCGCGGTACCTAGCATGCCGATGCTTTAGCCCTGAGCTCCCGCGTGTTCCATGACTGTCTTTAGTGGCGGTCGACTCTTGTGGCATCTCTGCGCAAATCCCTGTCTGGTTTATGCCTCCAAGTGCCCTCTCGAAGTCATTCTACTTGATTGGCCATGCGCGAATGTTGGCGTGGAACCTGGTTAACCGGAGTAAAGTACTGAGTTGATGATGCAAATGGAGTGATCGGGTACCCTGCAGAACTCAACCCTGCCAACCCTGCCATCCCTGGCATAGCCTCACACTGTTGGCGGAGATTTTTACGCGCAAGAACAAAGCGAGTGTTTGAAGCCTGTGCTATCTGAGTATAGCACCTACAACTATGGTACAAATGTTTTGTTCATAGCATGCTCAAGACCGACTGTGCTTGGGCCTCAGGGCAAGTGGAAAACACTACACATGTACAAATGACACGACCTGCAAAGGTGGCATGTTCAGCAAAACGCCAAACGGGTGGACGGGCTCCATTTAGTTGAATGTTACAGGGCTTCGGTACGCGCCATGGTGCCAGACAGCCCTGTCCGATCATTGTGAACAACTTGCCAAAAGACAAAAACAAGTTCCGATCTCGTTTCTTAGTCGTTTTTGAAGCAAAGGGTACGATACATTCCACCATAGCGCAACATCAACCCTAGTACAAGAGTCTTAGGCAACCCCACACCCCATGCAAACTGCATGCGGAGCAGTCGCCTTTTTGGATCCGAAAACCTGCAATCACACAACGTCCAGTGCAAACCACAACTGGACATTCGTGCTCACATTCCCCCTTCAGCAATCCGCTGAACACGCATCTTTAGTTCCGTCCTGCCCTTCCACTCTCGGTCAGCAAGCACCTGTGCCGGCTTGGATAGCTGAAGGTAGTTGTCCTGCACAACACGGACCTGGCCACTCGGAAACTTGGCGTAGGTGGTGCGCTCGCCAGTCAAACGGTTCAGCTCTGGTCCTCCTGCGCAGTGTCCGGGTACAAACAAACACTGCCGAGGCTTAGCGTGCCAGCAGCCAGCGATCTCGACCCCCGCTGGGCTGAATGAAGCTGTAGGGCCATCGTTCTCCGGCAGCAGTCGGGGTTCAGCAATCGGAGGGGCTTCCGGTCGCCTCTGTCTCATAGTAGTCAGCGACTCCGTCAGCCTGATGATGCCAAACTTGAAGTAGGTGATCCTGCTTGTCCACGGGACTCCTCAGAGATCCTCCCACGTACTACCGCTCTCGTGCAGCAGTAGTCTCGAAGGCCCTTTAAGACCCACTTCACGAACTCATACACAGCGAGGATCCCGATCAGCATGCCAGCGAACATCAGGTAGGAGAAGTAGTCGGGGGCCTCCTGCGCTTCCTCTTCCGCAGCGTCTCCTTGAACGACCAAAGCAGCAACGCACAAAATAGTGAGCAACTTCTTCACATTGGTCGGCTGCGCTCTTTTGGTGACTCCGCCGCAGCGCTTCCTCACCTAGGTCAACCAACATGCCGAACCTGTCGGCTGCAAGTGGCTTGGTTCCGAGGTCGGGGTATGTCCAGGACCGTTTCTCCTGGTTCCGTTGTACAGTAGCACACACCTCGTCTCTCGTGCATCTACACATTTCGTTTGCACACGCAGGGGCGTCTTTTCCTTCCGTTTCGAAGTTCTCGCATTATCAGGTGAAACTTCTGCCCACACTCATTACTGGGCATTCATGATGTCCTGGCTGTAGGTCTTACTTCTCTTCCGTGCTTGCTTCCACTGCACGGGTTCTCAGATATTCCTCGTAGTGTTCCTGAACTACGTCCGGCAATGGTTGCCGTCCCATTTCTTCCAAGGTCATCTCTTGTCCGTTGTGGACAATTCTCTCTTCCTCGTTGGTGTTCGTTGACACCTGGTCNGAACTACGTCCGGCAATGGTTGCCGTCCCATTTCTTCCAAGGTCATCTCTTGTCCGTTGTGGACAATTCTCTCTTCCTCGTTGGTGTTCGTTGACACCTGGTCTTCATACGTGTCTTCTGGGATTTCCGACAATCTTTCCTCTCCGGATTCTGTTCCTTGGCCGATCGTTCCTTCCATTGCTGCTCGGCCTCGACTTGCCGTTCCACGCTTTCGCAGGCTGCCTTTTCCTTGCATCCTCGTTCCACTTTGTCCTTCTGTCGATCCTTCCGCATAGCTTTGGCTCCAGCTATGGTCTCCAGTGGTTCCTTCATCTGGAGTCTTGTCGTAGGTTGCTCGCCACTTCTCTGCTGCATACTCTCGGATACAGCTTTCGCATGAGCGCCATACATGTCCAACCTTCTTCCTTGAGCACTTACGTCGCTCACACCAGTAGCACACTTTGCTGCACACCTCATTCTCTTCTTCCGTCACTTCCCAACTTTCATCGCTGCTTGACACTACAAGGTCTTTATCCATCTTGCTCCTTCCTCGTCCAAAACTGCTTCCAGATACCACCTTCCTTCGGGTCTCTGGCCAACAAATGTAACATGGACGGTAGCCTTGTTCTCGTGCTTCTTCAGAACTGAGGTAGTAGAACATTCCGGTACGTGGCTGTCCTTGGACGTACCTACANCGGGTCTCTGGCCAACAAATGTAACATGGACGGTAGCCTTGTTCTCGTGCTTCTTCAGAACTGAGGTAGTAGAACATTCCGGTACGTGGCTGTCCTTGGACGTACCTACACGTCTCTTTATGGAAAACTTTGTTCCGGCTTCCAGAATGAATCTTCACCATTCCAACGGTACTCATCCTTGCAACGAGTTTCGTGATCCTCTTCCAGGCTTCCAAGATCCTTGGTACAATCAGTACTGCCACTGCAATAACCAACAGGATATACGTGATGTCCAATCCTTCCATGGTGTGGCTGTTTCCTGAGGCTTCTCCAGTCTCTACAGCTACGGGGCTTCCTTTGATCCAAGATGCGGTCGATGGACGAATTACACTGAACACTTGAATGAGTCTGATGAGGGTTTTCACTTGGTTGCCTCCAACACACTCTTTCAACCTCTTTTCCTGTTCATACTTGTCGTACTCATCTTCTCCGGTCCGTACAATCTCTTCTCCTTCAAAATACTTGACTTGCGATAAATGATACAGCAAAAATGCTCTCCGGGCGTAAGACAACTTCTTGGTGTTTAGATCGGCAACATTCAATGCTGTCTTCACAGTTCCGACCCAATCCTGCAACTGACATAGCCTTACATCCACATGTTTTGGACGTCCGACTCCTCTCCCTTGAGTCCACTGTCTAGCTGAACTAGAATCACACCTGACTTCAACACTCACGGGCTTTTCCGTCAGAAATTCAAACAGACGTCCAACAAGTATCGCTTCTCCGCAGGTTCCACTAAGAGCATACAATTCTGCTTCACAACTTGATGAGGCAGTTGCCTTCTGTGTCCTTGAAAAAGAAAGTACTTGGATTCCGTTGAGTACTATAATTCCTGATGACGTACTTTTCCTTCGAGCTTTCTCTGGGGTCTTCAAACTTCCCCAATCACTGTCCGAGTAGGCTTCCACTAAAGGTCCACTTCCTGTGTGATTTCCGTATCCACACTACCATTTTCCGTATCCACACTACCATTCAACTGGGTGATCAACCTGGTTCCAACAGAAGTATACGGTAGCAAGCTTGCTCTAGCTGCAGTCCCACTGAGATACAATATCAGATGCTTCAAACACTTGAGTGCTTGCGTTGTCGGCTTCGACATACTTGAGGCTAAACACTTCGAAGCATACTGGATGTCAATCCTGTCCTGTGCTAGATACAAGATCGATCCCAGTCCAGATCTGAATCTTTTCGTCTCTTCGGGTCCTAGTTCCTTGCTCTTGTCTTCCTTGGCCAAGTCAATATGTTCCGGTGTGGCCTTACTCTTCAGTCGTCCTAGATCGTATAACTCAATCAGTTTCCTGACATACTTCTCATTTGGTTGTACTACAATTCCTTCTGGCACAAACACATACTTCCTCTTCAGATAGCGCATGTCTTCTCCTCTTCCAATCCTGTCTGATGGATAGGGTCCTTCCTTCTCCACTTTGAAGATTTTCTCTAGTTCTTCCACTAGCCAAACCGTTTCCTGTTTCTCTCCTGCCAACAACTCGTCGTCCACATGAATAGAGATACACAATCTCCTCTTGACGTGTCTTGCTAAAGCAGGTACATGAACTGAGAATACAAATCCAAGTTTCTCCAGAATTGATCGTAAGTGTTCGTACCATCTGGTCGCGGCATTTCGCTGTCCTGGTAGACATCTCTTCAATCTCCAGACAATACCTTCACCGACGTCGTTGCATGCCTTCTTCATCCAACTTGAGATAGTAACCAATACCTCTTCTTGTTGGGGAACTTGTAGATAGGCATCTTTGATGTCCAACACCACGATAATCCATTCAGGAAAAATAAGATGCAGTATCAATACTAGTCTGGCTGCTGCACTCGATGCGGTCGGCGAAAACGTCTCCGCTGTTGAACTTGCACCGGCGCGGTATTCACGTGCCACTATCCTACATCTGCGCTTCCAGTGATCTTCACGATACCGCCAATCATAGACCTCTCTCAAGTCCATACGCTTCTCCTGACCATCGGCGTTTGCTTCCAAAAATTCCTCGATTACACCAATCTTACTCAATCGGTTGAGTTCCTCTACTGCTGCTTCCTGATCACGTAGATTCAAGCTCCTCTGGGCTTAGTTCTGGTGGTGTTTCTCCTTGTTCGTTCTTAGGAGTGTCCTCCATCTCTTCTTCCATAAGATCCTCATACTCCACATCTTCTCCTTCTACAGCAGTCAAATCTTCCTCTTCATCCCAATGAAATGGGTCCTCTTCCATTGATACCCTGCCTGCGAAAAATGCTGGGTACAATGCTTTCGATGGTGATGAAGGTTCCTCTGGGGCTTCCCGAGTTTTCTTGGGAGATGATTCTCCTTCCTGTGCTTGTCCACCTTTCCAGAGTTCGCTTTGGATTCCTGAACGTTTCCAACAGTGTGTCATCACTTACCAATCCTTCTCCTTGTGCTCCTTGTCCATCTGTCATCCCTGAGTTTGATGAACCTGAACTTGAACTTGCACTTGCCCTGCCTCCGCTTGAGGCTGACAAGTCTACATCCAACATGTCCAAGACTTGTTCAATTTGTTCTGCTTGGGAATGACCTCTGCCTTCAGCACGAATGACTGATTCTTGTGCTGCTTCTTCCTCGGCAATACTTGCAAGTGCTGGTGCTGGCAACGGTTGCTTGACGAAACTTCCTTTCGGCTTCTTAGGATTCCATGGGGTCACACTGAGCTTCAGTACTGGTTCCTTTCTCCATCTAGTAGCAATCCTTCGTACTGATCCTGTGGCCAATACTCCATCTTCCACTCCTACCAAATGCAAATCCTGAGCGTTCTTACCTAAGTAAATACCGGGAATACCGCCAATCCAATTTGCGGTTCCTTTCTTCTCAGGTTTCTTGGGTGCAAACACATACTCTCCAAAAGGTGCAATCTTTCCTAAGTATGGTCTTCCTATCACACTTTCGTACGGTGTAGATCCAATAGCTGCATGACGATGATACCTGTTCAGCAACCATGAAGATGACATAGTCCCCAGGCCCACATGGCATGGCCTTCAGGGATCTCAATACCAAGCTTCCGTTCTGCTGACCTTACAAGACATGCAGTCTGGTTCCTTATCGTTTGAATGAACCTTTCCACTCTTGCTGTTCTTCCTTTCTGGTAGGGTTTACTGTTTTGGTCATGTGTCTTCCTGTTCATCTTTCTCCTGGTTTCCACCACTGCTGCCACAAGAGACAACATAGCTTCCTCTGAATCTCCTACAAATCCAACTTCATCCAGATGTCCAAGACTGTGTACCCATTTCAAGACTTTCTCCACTGTCTTCCTTTCGGTCTGTTTCCCAGAAACAGGGATTACAACTGACATACGAGTCCATGAACAAATTCCAACCAATGCTGGCGTGTCCTTCCCTTGTAGAAACATAAAGTCCAATTGAATGATGGGGTACGGTACTCCAACCGTATCCTTACCAGCTTCAGGATTTTTTTCTCATGATCCTGCTTGCTCTTTGCTTCTACGCATGCCTCACACCAATGGGCAAACGGAATGTGTGTCGCTTCGTGAGCTAGTCGTTCCTCCTTTGTGGGTTCCTGTGGCTGGGCTTCCACTCTCACTTTCTCCTTTCCTTCACTCATCAACTTCTGAGCAGATTTCTGCATTTCAAGTTCCGATAACGGATTTCCATCTCCGTCATACGTTGGTCCTAAGACTCCCTCGCTCCTTCCAGGGGCGATCTTCACCGGTACGACCGGGGTACTCAGTTCTTCCGGAATTCTACGCTCCGGTTTCGCAAATGATGTCTCTGGTCCTCTTCCGACTACGACTACCTTGAAGTCATTACAGAATGTGAAAAAGTTTCCACTCGTCGCAAGGAGGATTGTGCAGATTCTCTTTGATGTCCCATGACATTCAGGAATGCTCACATTGTGGCTCCTTACTGCACTGTAGTCAGAGTACAACTCGACTATTGACCATTCACTTCCTCCTTCACCAATCATGGTTGTCCTGTACTTCCATCCGGGAAAAGCATCCTTTGGATCCACAAAAGTTGTTCCTTTGTATACGATAAAAGGGGTTCCGTCTTCCATGATCGTCCATTTGACATTCGGAGTTCTGTCCAACAGCTCCGAGAAGTAACTGGGTATCCTCACAGATACACTCCTTTCCACCGCAGTCCTACTGTCGGTGCTACTTCCTGCATTTCCACTTCCATGGCCTGTTTCCGTCCAACGGTGGCCTGTTCCCGTCCAACGGGTTCCTTCTGACATCTGTGCACGATCATTTCCAACTGATATACGACCTAACAAACAACAACTGTTACGCTTATAAAAGATCCTTGCCATCGCTTCTCCATCAGGACTAATCAAGACCATTGAGGACGCAGCAGTTACATTGTACTGAGCACTAAGTGTCTGCTCTCCTTCCGGGATTTCCGGGCTATACTCCAGTCTCCAACCATTCTTCAGGATTCTACCCATAGACAACAGTATGTTCGTGGAATCACTCACAATAAAGTTTTCCGATATACTAGGAGCTGTCCAACAGTCCTGTCCTTGTTCCACTGACTTGATAGGATTCCCTTGGGCATCCTCTAACAGAATTCCTGTTGTCCCAGTGTTCACACTCACTGCCTTCGGATGAGAACTAGGCAACAAACTAACTAGCATCCGAACCTGAATCCAAAACAATAAGTTCCAATCCTTCTTCGGGTACAGTCTCTTCAACCTGATTGCTCGGATCGAGTTGACAGGGTCTTGTTCTTCTACAATCAACCGATCACTGTCATCATCTGTAGCATCCATGAGATACCTCTCGGCAACATCATGAAATTCTTCGCGAACCATTCGAACTTGATCAACTTCGCGCTCCTTTTTCTTCTTTTGCTCTTCGTCAATGTGAAACTGAATCCACTCATTCTCTCTCCTTACAGCATCCTCAATAGCTTCCTTGTCAAAGGGTTTTCCTTCACTCTTAAGCTTTTTCTGTAAACGGAGATAACGATCTTCACCAGGATATAGTTCTGGAACTCTTGGGTAGTGGTTGTTCTCCAGAGTTTGTGGTCTGTTGCATGTGAGTTCGAGAGTAACTCCACATCCTCTTGGCAAACTCCAGGTGGCTCACCAAATTCCAGATCTTCTTCGGAATCAGTAAATCCAGGGCTAGGTAGCCTTCCATAGAATGGATTCGTGACAGGTTCTCGGTCGTCATCTTGTACTGAATTCGTAGTAGGTTGATCATTCTCCTCCTTGTCAACCACTCTGACCATCCTCGCATACGTGATGTGAATGTCTCCGGATTCCTCTTCATCTGTCTCTGAATTCAAAGGAAATACTTCAGGAAATTCTTCCGGAGGTGTCGCAATATGATAAAACGGGTTTGGGGTGAAACTTCTCACTCGCCTTGTCGCGACTCTCGGATCAGGTCTACTTGTAGCTTGTCTAATACTTCCGGTTTCCACGACATTCGGCTTAGGATACTGTTCCTGGTCTGGTGGATTGTGTTTGCTGTTCAGCTTCCACATTCCTAACTGAGTGTCTGTTAGGACATTCATTTCCCCAATGTCCTTCCTGATGACAAATTCGACAAATGGTTCTTCCAAGCCTTGTTCCTATTCCTTTCTTTCCTTTTCCTTTACCTTTTCCTCGACCTTTCTTTCCTTTTCCTCCTTTCTTACCTTTTCCTTTTCCTCCTCCTTTTCCTCGACCTTTGCCTTTGCCTCTACCTCGGCCAAATCTAAAACCTTTTCCAGCTTAGCCTTTCTTTCCTTTACCTTTGCTATGGCCTCTACCTTTCCAACCTTTACCTTTATCCTGTACTCGATTCACTTCCATGGCTTGTTGTCCTCCTGCGGTCGGGGCATTCTCTGCTGCTCCTGGGTACTGCCCATTTCCATTTTCCATCCAAAGGTTGATACACTTGAGTTGGCATCCAACTTCGTGTTGTCCTTTCATACACAAGTACGCTTTCCCTCACTTGTGCATAAGTAGTCCGATCTGTCAACTGCAAGTGGATATGTTCCTTCAATGGACTTGGGATACACCTTAGCAGTGTCGAGAGTAAAATTTCTCGCGGGTAAGTCTGTCCGCGCATCTCTCATAGTCCTTCACCAAGTCTTCAAGCTTGGAAATTTGGGCTACAGAACTTACTCCGGGTACAAAATTCGGGTAACCATGAATCGCTTGCATCAGTGCAAGACTTCTACTCCTGGTACTGGGTTGGTAGATTCTCAGCAACGATTTCCACAACGCAAATCCATTCCGAGTTCCTGCTATGCTCGGATCCCTAGCGTGTTGCTTCGTGGTTCCAGTAAGCCATGAGCTCAACAAGGAATACAACTTGGTCGACATAGTCTGATGTTCAGGTGAAGCAAATGTCGCAGTGTATAGCATCCTTGTCATCCAATAGTTCAAGGTTCTTGAAGGCTTCTGCATACTTCGGTTCCGCATAGGCTAGGATGTTGTACAATTGCTCCTTGAAATCCAGAAAGTCATGTACTTCCGTTTTTCCTCCACCAAAGTTTGGTGGGCGTCCAAGCATTTTTACTGCTCCTTCCAATGCTTTCGACAACGTTCCTTCGTACGAGTAGGTTCCTCCAGGATTTCCAGCATTCGTTGCCAACTGCGAAATCGCATTCGTGGTGACGCGGCTGTTGTGCACCAACTGATTCAGGATATCCGTGGTCGGGGTCATCCCGTTTTCACTTTCCGACTCTTCACTTGAATCCGACATCCGATCGTCGCCTCCAGCTTCATCTCCAGGATCCACTTTCTTCTTGGGTGTCTTCTCCGGAGTAGGCTCGGGCACTGGTTCAGGTGCTGTCTTTGGTCCTTCTTCCAGCTTCTTGGGCGACTTTCCTTCTGCTTCTTCAAGTAGCTTGTCCAGCTGTCCTTCTTGCTCCCGTTGCGCAATTGACGCACGCAATTTCTGCTTGGTCAACTCCTCGTACTTCTTCCTGAGTTCTCCTTTGTCCATGGCTGGCTTTTCCTTCTTGTCCTCAGCTTCCACGATTTCCAGATCTCCTGCTTTCCATCACCGGGTTTACTCGGCTTGCTTTTCGAGGTTGCCAAAGGCACTTCGTCTTTTCTCTTGGAGTCCTTCGGAGGTTCAAGGCATGGGAAGTCATTCGGGTGCCTCTTCTTCTCCTCCCGGAAGCGTTCGTTCGTCTTGCTGGTGACGGGGTCGATTGCTCCGAAGTCGCACAAGCAAACGACTTTGAAGTACTTATGGTACGGGTTGTCCTCCCGTTCCTTTCCTGGTACAACAATACTTCTGCACGGGAAATACTTCCTGATCCTGTCCTCTGGCTGAAGAACCACAAGCGCTGGTTCATACATATTGTACGCCAAGCCGGAGGTTCGGCAGTCTTTCCTCCAGGGGACTTTTCCCCAGCACATACTACGCAGGTCCTTTGACGAGGTAGGCTTCCCAGAATGACCATGACCATAGTTTCATCCTTCGTATTTCCTTGCAGCTTGAGATCCAACCTTCCTCTGCCAGTCGGGCGGTGGTCCCAGCCTTCCAAGGACTTTCCGCGGCCTTTCGCATCTTGCAGCTTCGATACAAGTCGCACCGCAAACTTCTCCAGCTTCTCCTGCACGTCATAGAACTCTTGCTCGCTTTCGAGTCCCCAAGGAAGGGATACTCCGGGAACAGCTCGTTTCGCTGGTTCTCGGCAAATCCTCTGTGGGCCAGATCCCACAGCATCCTTCCCAGCGTGTTTGTCCATTCCTTGCTGAAGGGCTGGTACTTGTACGCTGGATACCTCGTTGGAGCGAAGGGTACGGTCGTTCTTCTTCTTCTCTACTTTCTCTTCACTCTTTCCTTTCTCTTTTCCTTTTCCATACTTGGGCATGGCCTTTGTCTTGGCCTTTGTCGGCTCACTCGGCTGAGTGACACTCTGGCTGACGGAGGCATACATCTTCTCCACAGCCATTGCTGCTCCATAAGCCACTGCCTTCTCCAAGACTTTCGCCATACTCCCTCGGAGTTCCTTTCTGCCGTACTTGGAGCTTCCAGAGGCTTTGCTTTTGCAGGGGTACTAGGCTCTTCGCTAGCACTTTCTTTGGCTTCTCCTGCAGAGCTTTCCATTCCAGGCTTTTCTCCTTGAGAACTTCTGTGAAGCGAGTCGGTGGTTTTGCTTCCGACTTTTCCTCAATCTCTTCGGAGTCAGGGTCCGTTGCTCCAGGCCTTTCTCCAAGATCCATAGCTCCTGCTTGTGGTACCAAGCTTCTGTTTCCTTCTCGCTCTTCACGAGCGGTTTCCTGCTGTGGGCGCTTCTTCCATTTCGGGTACGCCGAAGGATGTTCCCATGCACACGTTTCTCTTGAAGGAAATGCGGCTGCGGGCGAGACAAATTCGCTTCCAAGTTTCCATGACACATACATACTTGCATCCAGAGTGCAGCAACAAGATTCGCAACAGGTCCCGGTACACCTTCTTCTTCGCCTTCCTCAGATAGACGGTCATCCTTTGGAGTCCGTCCTTTTCTTCCGTCCAACGGATTTCCTGTCCAGCTTCTTCCGTCCCACGGGTTTCCTGGGTCTTCAGGCTCTTCAGCTCCGCTACCAAGTTAAACTGTACGACCCTACGCGGTCACACTTTTCTCTTGAGCATTAAAAGGCGCTGCATGGTAACATCTATACATTCCATGCACCGTAGCCTTGGGCTCCCAACGGGGGACTTACCTATACAAGAAATTCAACAAAAGCACTTGAGGTACTTCAACAGGTAACCCCCTCGGTAGACAGCCTCCTTGGGGTTCTTGCTGATCGCCTGCGACAGCATGTTTAAAATACAAGACAGTCCCCTCGAGCTCGAAGTCGGACTCACTGAGTTGGACAGGAGCAGGAACTTCTTCATATCCCTCAAGATCCGCGTAGCGGGCCAGAAGGTCCTTGGTGTAGGAGTTCTGGCTCAACAGCAGACCCTGCGGCGTACGCAAGATCTCAAACGCATTGAAGTTCACAGCTTCGTCAGCGGCGGCCCATTGAGGATCAGTGCACTTCCACGTCCGGGCAATCATCTGGGACACTTCTTTGGCGCTCTCCCACAACAATGTACCACAGACTACCATCAATCTCCGAAGGTACAAAACGGACGACTCCTTCAGAAACACTGCCTTTCATCTGTGCCAACGTCCGATTGCGGCAGACTTCCCAAGAGCGAGGGGAGGTGACCATCCCATAGAGGGCTCTCTTTACCCTCAAGATTGTTTCCTTGCACACTTCTCCTAGGAGGAACATCTTCGGCACCTGCACCAACGTAGGTCTGTCATTCCTGGAAGAGCAGCGGAGCCAACAGAAAAGCCGTCCGAACATCCATCACGCAAATACTCCAAGTCATCAAGGCCACCATTCGAAGTAGAACGCGGATGAGGACGCTATCGGCTCCTGCAGCGTACTTCTGCTCATTCGAGAAAGTTTGTCCCAAGAAGTTGCCGCAGATAACCGCTCTAGACTTCAATCTTCCCGTAAAAGCCTTGATGGTGTGGACCGTCTTGCCCGGCACCAGGTCAAACTTGCGGCCCTCCTTTTTCCACTGTTCGAGGGTCTTCTCCGGGAACGGCTCCACAGCATCATTCTCCCTGACCAACGACTCATACACAGAGAGCGTGCTCGGAACCCATTTCACGATCTCTCGACGAACCACCTCATTGGGAACGGTTTTGGTATGGAGTGGGGAACTGTCCTCCTCCGGAGCTTCAGCCTTGCGGAGGGCAGCCAATCCCTCATCATCTCCAGCACCCCCATAGCACCCTTTCCAACTCCGTACGATCTTGGACCCATCGCTGAAGAGGCCCAGGACATACTTCCCCATCTTCACCTTGACGTAGCAAATGATCCCTTTCAGCATACTCTTCCTCAATCAGAGCAAGACGAAGTCCATCAACATACTCTCCCAGCAAGTCTCATCCCACATGGAGTGGCACTTCCGTTCCAGCAAGGTGGTAACTAGCTGAATCTTCAGCGTCGACAGCTTTCAAATGAGAAGACTCTGGAGGTTCATACGCTGTAAAACAGCTGAGGACCAGCTTTCTCGAGACAAGAAGTCGTCGGGTCCTGACTCAGGGACGGATCCACCTCGTAGCCTTTGCACGCGCACAACGACGGATCCACCTCGTAGCCTTTGCACTTACATTGAAAAAGACCACGACCTTCACCGCCAGCAACTTGAGGAGATTCCAATGTCTGATCCTCCCCCGGAACCAAACTACTTCTCGCACGGACTTCCGATGAAAGCGAACACACGACCTGACCTTCACCGCCAGCAACTTGAGGAGATTCCAAGGTCTGATCCTCCCCCGGAACCACGCCACATTTCTTGCCCTCTCCACACACGAGGTGCACAAGCCACAATCTGCCACCAACATAGCAACCAAAACCCATCAAGTATGCTTTTGCCCCACTGAACTCTGGCCACGACCAGTAGCTGGAGCCGAGGCACTCAACATCGTCCTGACCGCATTCTTGGCTCTTCCCACAAGGGCTTCCACCCTTCCATTCGACTTGTAGTTGTCGCCGCCCGTGGTTGTGCAGATCAAACCTCTATCCGCACACAGAGCCCTGAAGCCTTTGTTGACAAACTCCCGGCCACAATCTGAGTGAACTCGCTTGACCACTAGGCCCAACTTCTTCACCTGTAAGAGGATCTCCTTCGTGGCCGAAAGCACCTCCGTAGCCGACTTGGAGCTGAGAGGAGCAAAGAAAGGAACCTCCACCATCGTCACACAACCCTTTCTTTGTTGACCATAGCTTCCCACTTGGCTTCCTCCCCTTCACTTCGAGACTTCTCTGCACCCGGCATCGGGTCTGTCTGGTCATCGGCCACACCGCCATCCTCCCACAGCGGCTCCTCCAGGATTTCGCCCACTCCACCACCATCATCTTCATCACTAGGTTCCCTGGCTGAAAAGCTTCCCAAGAACATCGGGAACCACAAGTGTACCAATCAAGCCGTACTTCACCTTCTTGAGGACTTCATCATCGCCTTGGCGTGCTGGGCCAATCACGTCCAGCGACAAACACCAGGCATCGGAGCCACTACTCGCCGATGGTGACCACGAAACGACCCCGCCAGGCATGCTTTGCAATCTCGCCGGTAGGGAATGTGATCTCGAGGTGCTCCAAGAAGCTCGCATCCATCTTCATGACGCTCTCCAACATAGCGCCGGCCAAGCTCACTTCCACCTCTGCCTTGATCACCTGCTTCAGCTGAGGAGCCCACGACGCCCATGAAGTAGATCGAAACCCACCTCCATCATGGTCCCGCTCCTCCTCCGAAACCACAGATGGTCCTCGTACATCACGAAGTTCTCGAGGACACGGGGCTGAGGCCAGGATCCGAGCGGGCTTTCTGCGAGGGCGACCGAGATCCTTGGTCAAACTGCCACCAATGCCAACCCATCTCACGGCGAAGAAACTCAATCTCCGGGAAAGCCCACAAAGAGGTCAAAGACTGGAACTCCGGAAGCATCCGTTGTGAAGTCCTCCCCGCCGCCTTCAGGTACTCCTCCGGGTGCTCCAGTTGGAAATCCGGGCTTCGATCACCAGCTCCTTTGGCAACCGCAGCCGCCACCATCCACAAAAACACCATTCGGAAAATCATGACGGTGTCTTGTCTCACCCTCCAGCTCTCGCTCAGCTCCTCTTTGCCCCACCGTCCAGCACCTTCACGATCACGCAAGGGTCGAGGGCCACCGTCTTCATACGTTAGATTCCTGAGCGCAGAGAACGTGCGACAGGGTGGACCACCAAAGATCATCTTGACCTTGCCGGTAAGAACCAAGTCCAGGAGGGCAGCATAGGTGTCATCCGCCATGATGTCCTCCGCTTGGTCCACTGTGACCACATGGGCCGCCTCCGCACTCGACTTCCAAGTAGCTCGGTCCCTTCCACTAAACAAATGGATAGCCACAGACGAAGCTTGCCTCCAGCGCTTCCGCTCGCGCCGGTTCCAAGGAATCCTGGCTCCGTCCATCTAGGGACCGCCGAAACCAGCCACGAAGGCGCTTCGGGAAGCTCTATGAAGCCAAGCCCATGACGACCCAACACCAGAACGAAGGTCCTTGACCGCTTTGGCACCAAGCTCCCAATCCATCACCGGCTTCTCCTTGCAAGTCTCCACCAACTTGTTCACCGCAATCTCCGCCTCTCGTCGACGAAGCTTTGTCTTCTCCGCCTCGTGAATCAACTCCAAACCCAGCTGCACCTCAATCTCAGGGCAACCATTTTCCACCTGAGCCTGGAGATCGCCACGGATCGGGTGCACAATCCTACACCCCTTGCCACATGACCATGACACACGACAGCCGATGGCCATCAAATCACTCATCGCCAAGATAGGCGACGTCCGGCGCTCCGTCAACAGCGTCCCTCCCCGCAGCTGCCAGGAGCACCTTGTGCTTTGGTAGACCCGCTAGTTCCGATCCCATAGCAGACCTTATTGAAGTGGTAGCCCCTCAATCCACCAGTGCCTTTCCCCCACCACTCCCGAGAGCACATACTCGATCCAGCGTCGCCCTAGCCAACCTCAACGACTTCAAAGCTTTCGCTGCTTCCTCAAAGAACTCATCCCGAGCACAGTCCCACGAGGGAGCAGATGGAGTAGGCATGGCGGTAGACGGCGTGGCCGCAGGACCCCCCTCGGCCTGAATGTTCTCCTCCGCCTTTCGTACTGCATCCTTTGCTTTTCCGCCACCTTTTTTTGGAGGGGGCTTCTTTGGAGGCTTCTTATTTGCACCAGGAGCTGAGTCGCCGCCGACGAAGTAGTAGCTCCACTTCCACCTTTCCCAGCACCAGAGGACGAAATCGAATTTTGACAACCACCGCCACCAGTCCCCCCTTGACCGAGCAAGGGGCACTGCGGCTTCAGGTGGCTGTCAGAGCCACACTCCCAGCAGCGGCCAGGCCCCAAAGAGAAGATGGAGCTCACCAACTTGTCCAGGCCTCTGCACAACAAACTGGTGTCCGGAAGCACCACCGCGAGTTCTCGTCCTCGACGAAACAAGCGAAGCCACTTGCGTGCCAGGTTGAGCGTGGTCTCCAAGGTGGTCCTGGTCTCAGGGGCTGTGAGAAAGTGTAGAAGGTGAGCTTTTTCTCCTGCCCCCCCTGGCTGGTAGGCACAGTGCACCATGAGCGCTAACTGCTTCGTGACGCAACTCTTCAGGCAACGCACCCAACAAAAGCATCGCCGCCCTCTGCTCGACACGGTGGTGCTTGTCAGGCGGCGGTCTGCGGGCCAACACCTGCTGGCGAATGGACAGCCGTGCCACAGCCACACTCTCAGTAGAGCTCCTTCACGCGTGCCATCAAGGACGTCCACCTCAAATGGCCGGCCGTGGTAGATAGCGAGCTCATGCTGGGCTCCAACTGAGGTCCCCTGCCACCACAGCCGCGTCTCCTCCCTTCGCCGTTGCAAGGGCTGGAAGCTTGATCACAAGCTTTGAGGGCTCCTCCACCTCATCGCCAGGCCAAGAGGTAGCCGCTGGATCCCCATACAGAACCAAAGGCCTGTTGGAGGCCGCTAGCGGCCCCATCAAACTTCCAGGTACTCCTCGAGTGGCCTCAATGAGGCGATTCCTCGCCGACTGCTAAAGGTCCCAGCCATGATCTTTTGGACCGAAGCCAAAGGTCGCTCAACTTCATCTTCGCGTCCCAAAGTGACACTTTTCCTCAGGACTTGAGTTCAGGGCTTCGGCATTCACTTTCTGCCATGTTGTGTGTACCCTTGGCAGGGTCGATCTGTAACACCCCGCCTTGGTTTCGTGTGCACTTGCAGGCACTGAAACCATAAGAAAATCTATACAATTACGCATCGCCAGGCCCAAGGCATGTTAGGCATGGGCTGAAATTTCTCGTTGCCGACCGCCGGATGTTTCCGCACGTTGGGAGGTGGTAGCGCTCTCCACGAGAGGTGGTCACTGCGATCTCTGCTGGGACTCGTCGTGCGGCGCTGCGCCCCTGCAGCTCCCTGATTTCCTCGCGTAGCCCTTGCACAGCCTCCAGGTGCTCTTGCCGCAGTTCTCTGACCTTTTCCTCGTAGAGCTCGATCTCGGTCCTCTGTTGGGCCACAACGCGCCGGAGTTCCACGCAGCGGTCGACATATTCCTGCATGAACTTCTCCTCGTCCTTGGCCATGCCCTTGTTCACCTGCGTTCCTTTCTCACACGCCTTGGCTCTTTCCTGCTGGCCCGGGGAAGACCTAGAGCACCACTTAAGGAACTCCAGGAGGCCGGCAGGCATTGCGATGAACACAAAGTACATGATCGTAGCCACCCCGACCACGGCAATGGTCGTTGCCATGAGGTCGTCGTCAAGCCCCAGAGCAGCTACTGGGGCCAGGCTCAAGCCCTGCGCTGCTTCGACACTGCTCAAGAGGAGGACCAAGGGCAAAAGTGCCTTGATCCTATCAACCTTGAGGCCGTCGCTCATGAGGTCCTTGATGGCCTTCGCCATGGCCCGCTTCTGCACAGCAAGCTCGCGGTCTTCAGCTCCATAGGCCTGCCCTGTTGCGGTCAGGGGCTTGGTCCCAATGTCACTTGGGTTCTCCTGCCCGGAGATTGGGCCGATCGCCAAGACACGGTCACGAACAGCCTGCTGCACCCACAAAACTGCGCAATGCAGGCGCCGAACACGCCCGCAGCCAAGCCTCTGCGCAACACCTCGGCAAGCAGCTGAGTCGGTACGGCACACGGTTTTCACTTCCGCGTTGCCCTTCAGCACAAACTTCAGGCAGTCCGCCAGGTAGATAGCTTCGCAGGCCCCCACCAATCATCGCGATGTACTCGCTTTCAGCCGAGCTCAGGGCAATGCTCCTTTGGGACCGAATCATGCTTCCGACCAAGCCGCCCCCAATCGGTGTGGTAGGACTCGGGGCCGTTGTAGGAGAACGTCGCACCGCTGGTCACCGGCCTTCTCCCGAAACCCAAATCAGGGACCGCAGCCAAGTACCCCACAACTCTCAGCAGCCACTTGAAGGACTTGGCCGTTGGCTTTGCCATCTTTCCACTGAGCACACAGATGCTGTACTGGATGTCTGTGCCCAAGGAACCCAAATCAGGGGCCGCAGCCAAGTAGTACCCCACAACTCTCAGCAGCCACTTGAAGGCCTTGGCCGTTGGCCATCTTTCCACTGAGCACACAGACGCTGTACTGGATGTCCGGCCGGCTGTGCCCAAGGCACAAAAGCCGTCCAACCGACTCCTTGTAGACCTTGGCCTTGGGGGTCTCGAGTTCCTTGGTGTCGTCTTCATCCTTGACCATGGGCCCGAGCTCCTTGAGGAGGGCCTCGAGGTACCGGGTGTTGGAGTAGACGGCCACCCCTCTTCAACCAGCATGTACTTCCGCTTGAGGAACTTGAACTCATCCCCGACCGCTTTCATCGGCTCGCCCACCTGCACTGTGACCTCCAACCCCAGCGTCTTGATGATCTTCTCCCGCTCCTCCTTCTCATGGAGGATCATTGCACTCAGGTTTCCCGGGTCGCTGTGGCGAAACAAGGTTGGCTCCTTGCTGAAGCTCTCAGGGTGGGCTGTTGTCAGGATGGTCCGGGCCCTCTCGTACCACGCGCTCGCCCCGATCCGCTGGCCTGGCAGCAAGCGGTCCAGCACAAGGGTGATCGTCCGGTTGCTGGTTTCGTCGAAGATTGCGGCCGGGACTTCAATGATGACCTTGCTGGGCTGGTCCACCGTCAGGTAGGCGTCCTTCACGTCCACGGTGGTGAGCTCGAGGTCATTGCTGATAGCATAGGCGATCAAAGAAGCGAGCGAGCTCGCAGGGGCAAAGAGCTCACTGGTCCAGGCCGCGAGGGTCCTGAACTCCCGAGGCACCAGCCTAGATCTTCTCGTCCATCCCGGCCTCCGCCGCCAGTCCTTGACAAACTGTGTAGTGAGCAGGGCGTGCCCGGACAAATCCTCATTCTCTTTTTGGGTGCCTGGCCACTCCCATCTGGATCAACCGGGTGACCTCCTTGTAGTTGGCAGCGGCAATGGTCTCTGTAAAGAGGTCTGCGCCTCTTTCCTTTTCCCATGTACGACCAGGGCAGCCCACGCATCCCCAGAACGGCCTCCGCGAACCACTGGTCACTTTCAGGAAGCCGCCGGATGCTTCTGCTCTCGAAGACGCGCTCAGGTGTCCCCAGCAGATGCGCTGAGTTGCGCTCGTGGACCCCCAGCCATATGCCCCTCTGCCACTGAAGATCACCTCGAGCACGGCTGGGCTTGTGGAAGATCACCTGCTCGCCCAGGGGGACGAGCTGCCCGCGATAAGCGCGCCCGTAAAGAAGCTCATGCGGCGTGCTGCCTCTGGGCCCCACCGCGTAGCGGTTGCACAAGTAGCCCGCGTGCCTCATGATCCAGGGGTAGAAGTGCTGGTGGCCCGCGATTGCCGCCTTGATCCTCTGCTCCACACAGGCTCGAAGGGTAAGGGCGTCGCCCGTCTCTTCCCCGTCGAAGATGTCCCCCTGGCCGCCGTAGGCGGAGACGAGGTTGATGCCGTAGGTCTGCTGGGCTCGAAGTGCCGAGGCCGACGACGAAGAAGCTGCTGTGCTTGCGGCTGCGCTTTTCCGGCCGTGCTCTGGGTCTCAACTTGGTTCACACGGCCCTGCCCTTTCGGGCACTCGTTCTTCCAGTGGCCCATATCGCCGCAGATCGCGCAACCGCCGTCAACTCCTTTGCCTCTGAGCTTGCCCTTCTGCTGGTCCTTGCCACTGCTGGTCCACGGCTGTTTCCAGCCTTGCCCTTGCCAGCTTGCTCCCCAGCCTTTTCCTGGGTTTTGGCCTGGCCATGTCCACAGCTTTGCGTCCTTTCCCTTGCCGTCCTTCGTCTCGCCCTTGTTCTTGCCGTCCTTGCCTTTGCTCTTCCCGTTCTTGCCCTTGTTCTTGCCGTGCTTGCCCTTCACCATGTCCACGTCCATTGGCTGGGGGCCGCCGCCGCTCTGGCTCGCTCCTTTGCCCGAGGGGAGCGAAGAACTCCAAGGGGCATTCAGGCTCTCAAACTGGAGGACCCACTCCCGGATCTCGGCGTAGGTCGTTGTCTCGGTCATCCTCAGCTGAACTTGGCTCTTCAACGGGTCCCGAAGG
The DNA here is from genome assembly GCA_003297005.1 of Symbiodinium sp. clade A Y106. Classification (NCBI taxonomy): domain Eukaryota; class Dinophyceae; order Suessiales; family Symbiodiniaceae; genus Symbiodinium; species Symbiodinium sp. clade A. The sequence continues at coordinate 153,731 of BGNK01001056.1, forward strand.
CCCGTCACCACCGTGGCTAAGACCAGCTCCTTTGGAAAGGGTTGCCCGGCAGCCTCCTCGTACAGCCGCATTGCTGGGAAGGTCCATGCCGCCAGCTGCCTCATCAAGGCAAGGCTTCGTGCCTTCTCCCGGTGCTCCATCTCCCTGCGGAGAAGCCTCACCGCTTCAAACCCGCACCTCGAAGACTCGAGGCTCCTGATCAAAAGCAGCGGTCTTCCTTTCAGCACTGAGCAGAGAAGGCCAAACAGCCGCTGGCTCCGCGCGGTCTGCTGCTCGTCCATGAAGTCGTGGGTCACCTCGACGTCCAGGTCGATCTCGCCCAGGTCGCTCTCGTAAGCCGGGTCATGGGCACACACATAGGTAACAAAAGAAAACCACCACTCTTTCCACGTTCGCAGTTCCTCTTCCCTTGTGGCCGGCTTGAAAACCTCGAGCTTGAGGCCTTTGATGAGGTTGTCGCTCTTCTGCAGGTTGGCTTGGGCCTCGGCTGCCTGGGCCGCTCTCTCGCTCGTCGACAGCAGCCGGCCGAAAACACCGCCCAGAGCCTGCTCAATCCTCTGCTTCACAAGCCGGTCCACTAAGTCGGCCGGCACCATTGGGGCTCCTTGGCCCTGCTGGCCAGGCTGGCCAGGCTGCCCATTCTGTTGCCCCGCCTGGGGCTGCATTCCGTCCTGCCCCGCCTGGGCTTGACTTCCTTGTGCATCCATCTCGCCAGCCAGCTTCAGCTCCAAAGGGTGGCAGCAATAAAGAAACTTGCTTCCACCACCAACCTTGAAGAACTCTCCTCTCGCGCTCTGGCACTGCTCGCTCCACGCACCACTCCACCAAACAAAAGTACTCCGGCACGCCTCACTCCCAGGAGGTCTTACAGGAAAACTTGCGGAAGGCAGGCACAGCGAAGTGCAGCTGCCGAGCGGGCCCAGTAAAGTGCAGCCGCTCCGGGCAAAGGAAAAAATTCGCAAGCAGCACCGCAAGCGCTATCGGGTGAAACAAAATGTCCCTGGAACCTCGCAAGAGCCGAGGCTCCGCTACCATGACACTTTTCCTCAGGACTTGAGTTCAGGGCTTCGGCATTCACTTTCTGCCATGTTGTGTGTACAAAGGGCAGGGTCGATCTGTAACACAAAGAAACCTGACTCAGCTGCTGTTGCATCCGATTCATCTCCTCAGCGCTCAGATGGCCACGTGGTCCAGAGGGCGCAGTAGCCGGTGTCGTAGCCGACGGAGTAGCTTGAGAACCCTCGCCCGTACTCATAGGCCCTTGTCCTCCCACCGAGCCACTCGCAGACTGCCACTGCTCCATCCGGTCCACCCTTCCCACAAGGTTGCTCAGCAGACCCGTCATAAAAGTCAAGGATCTTGAGAACTGGCCAACATCTTCATCATGACGTTCTTTTGAAGTGGCTCGGAGCGAGGTCGCGCTGACCTCCCCAGAGCGTTGGCCTTCTCTTCCTGCTGAACCAGCCTGTTCTGCCGAAGGAACCGACACAGGTAGCTGCCCGCCAGAGGTGGGATCTTGCTGCAGAGCAGAAGACCCCACTTGGCTTCCGTGCTCCTCACTCGGTCCTTCCGCAGGAACAGTTGCTAGTCCGCCGCCATCGTACTGCGGCTCATTGAGCTGCTCGTCAACCCGTACTTCATGAAGATGACGGCGGTTCTCCGCTTCCCCATCGCCTGCCCATGCCTCCGGTGGCATCGCAGGCTCCACCCGCTGCACACCTTCAGATGGCGGAGAGGCGTCCATCGAACCCTTTTTGGACACCTAAAGCCTCGGGCTCATGACCTGCATGCGGAGCAGTCCCCTTGGATCCGAAAACCTGCAATCACACATCGTTCAGTGCAAACCACAACTGGACATTCGTGCTCACACAAACAATAGCGTCGGATGCAGGAAGTCGGCGGCGGTGGGCCGGTTTCTGAGGTCGGCTCCAGTCGTTGGTTTGCTCTGGCCAATGACCTAAGACCAGAAACTTGCGCGGAACGAATGCCCCGCTCTAGCGAAGTCCCTTTCAGCCAGCGACCATTCTGCGATCTTCACGCGAGCCTCCAGTAGCTCCTCCAAGCCCTCCGTGTAGAAAAGGTCCTCACGGAGCTGAGAAGAGCAGTGGAGCGGCTCAGAGGGGCGGAGTCGCGTCTGGTTAGGCCTCGTCCCCTGTGGACTCCTGCCTCTTCGCGTCCAAGGTCGGAGCAGTACCTCAGATTTCAATCTCCCTGTTCTCCGTTAACGTGTCTCTGGAGAGACGCAAGGCCCTCAGGTATCTGCGGCCCGCCATGATGGTCCGCAAGCGGTCCCGACGCTCATAGGGGCCCTCGCCGAAGATGCAGACCTCAGCGAAAAACTCGCGAAAGGCCTCTGAGACTCTGCCTCTATCTGCTTTCGCTTCGCTTAAGCGGCCCTTCGTAGGGGCGCTCGCCGGCTCACCAAACTCCCGGAGCTTGGCCTTGACCTGCACGTCCCCGGTGGGCACCGCCAGCCTGCAGTCCGCTCTCGGCCGCAGATCTCCCTCTTTCTTCTGTCTCCGCAGAGGGACCCAGTTGACTCGACGGCGTTGGGCCGAGACACTCTCGCTGGGTGCGCTTCTGCTCGAAGGCCCGCACCGCCTCCTCGTGCTGCTGCCTCGTTCGAGAGGACAGAGGCTGCGAGGCGGATCAACGCGCCGCGACGCGTGACGAAGACTTCGGCGCCGGACCGGGCACGGGCCATGTCATCGGCGGCTCCTGCGACGATGTCCGCGTCGGAGGGCACATGGATGTTGGAACCGCTGAAGGCTTCCCCTCACGGCAGAGAAGCGTAAATGAGTGGGAGGGCCATGGAGGCCCGAGCCGAGGCTGGGGCGCTCTTCCCCAGCAGCTCCCAGGGACCTCAAGGCAGACGGCAAAGAGGTCGCTGAAACGAAGGGGCCCCCCACCGCCCGTGGGGCCGCGGCCCGGAAAGGTCTCCATAGTGCAGGTGCTCAGCCTTAGAGTCAGAGGAAACGAAAGAAAGTGATCTCCGCTGAAGGGCTCTGAGCAGGTCGAGCAGGGCTGTGACCATTGTGGAGCCGATGTCCCCGCCAACTAAGGGATTAGCCCTTCACTTGAGGAAAGGGCATCAAAGCTGCGCTCTCAGCTCTTGCTCCAGAAATCTGCCAGACAGCACAGCACAGATTGCCCAGCAATTTCGAAGGTCGACGGATGTCATGGGCTTTGAAAGTGTGGTGAGACGATCCGCTGTGAGACGACCCCAGGTCCCGTCCGTCTGATGCCTCCTAAGACCTCCCTTTGGGAGGACGGCCTGGCCTGCCCGGCCTGCCCGGCCTGCCTGGGCCTGGGCCTCCAGGAGGTGCCCAGCGAGCTCTGTGTCATGCATCCGGCCCATGAGTCTTCACTAAGGAGTACCTCTGCCAGCAAAAACGCACAAGACAAGAGGACATAAACGCACAGAGGCAGAGGGCACGAGGAGAGACAGCGATACTCGATGTGCGGCAAGCGGTTCAGGATATCCTCGCGCCGCGAGATCCAAGTCCAAGCTTCCCCCCCAAGTGGCGGGCCCCCCGTCTGCCTCAGCAAAGACGGTGGTCTTCAGATCTGCACTGAAGTAGTAGAGGACCAAGGAGATCATTGGGTTCTCTGCCATCATCACCTCAAGAAAACTGCAAGAAGAAGCCGTGTCGTAAGCCATGCCATGACTGCTATGACTGCTATAGACTGCTATAGACTGCTATAGACTGCTATGACTGCTATGACTGCTATGACTATGACGTCTGGGAGGCATGCGGTAATCTCGAGGCTGTCATCATCGCTGAGCTCCGAGGCAGTAATTGGCAAAGTCCTCGCAGACGCACCATCCGCCTAGCCTAGCCTAGCACTAAAGGCTGGATCTCACTCAGGCTTTGGCGTAGACCAATGCAGAGGCACATTTTCCGGAAAGCAAATGAACACCGGCTTCTCGTGGAACACGTTCTCGGGTCCACAGAGCTTAGCCCGACATCTTGCGGAGCCCACTGAAACCCGGCCTGGCCCTTGTACATCACCTGCCACCTCAGCAAAATCTGAAAATACAAGCACGACAAACACTCTTACACTGTCTTACACTCTGGTGGGCACACATTCGGATGCAGCCACACAGAGCTCGAAAGCGCAACGGCTCCCGCTCCCATTCCGCTCCAAGGCACGCGAACATCGCAGCAGGAAACCGGTTGATGGCGCGGCTCTCCTCGTGCTTCTTCACTTATTTCAAAACAAATGACAAGGAAGATTGTGCAAGACGAAACCTGGGGCCTCCGTGGGCTTCGCACTCTCGTAGACAAGCCGCAATTTGCCCTGACAAGCACACTGACGTGGGCATGTGGGCACGTGACGTGGGGCTTGTTGTTTGCAATGCCTCCGCTCCGTAATCCAAGCGGATGCACCAGTCAAAGAACTTCCCAGCTACAACCTGTCTTCACAAATCCCAGGCAAGGGGTGCTGTAAAGCATCAGTATTTACCATGCCTTCGCTGGGGTTCCATCCATTGCCATTCGCCTGAATAAACAAATTCCGGCAAGGTCTGACAGGAAGCCAGGCATCAAGAGCCCGCCAGGCATCCAGCACTCCATCGATGCGCCAAACCTGGCTTGGATCCTCCAGCTGCTCGCCATCCTCCAAATTCGAAGCGCGGCTCGGGGGGCCAGCAGGCCGAGTCGGCTCGGAGCCGACCTCGGCAGGGATGCTCCGCAGCACCGAGAAGTCTCCACCTCAGCGAGGGACCGCACAGGGACACACCCTCGTTGGCCTGGGCCGACTCGGCCCGGCGCCACCCCACTGCCAGGTCTTGGTCTCACGAAGCAAGTCGCACCTGGCTTCGACAACCCCGGCCCAGCTTGCCCTCAAGAGTCTCTGAGACTCCGAGCGCGGAGTCGATCTGTGTGTGCTGCAAACAATATTTCACCTTGGTCTTGCAAGGATCATGTTGCGATGTGATGCCATGTCTCAGCTTTCGGCAACGAGGTCAGTCTCGGCGTCGTTCGAAACCTGCGACAGCCCAGCTTGCCTAGCTGCACACAGGAAGCTCGGTCAGACACCTGATGGCAGGCATACTGAAGAACGATGGTCAGGAGATGCCTTCCAGCCAACAGCACCGATGTCGCTAACAAATCTCCTGGTCGGGCTCTTTCGGGGCACCTTGGAACCTTGAGGAGGCTTTCCTTCCGGCTCTTCAACATCGACTGCAGGTGTTCGCCCGTAAACTTGCACGCAGCATCCTCCAACACAGGTTTGATCACTAGGCATGTGACAAGCGAAGGTCCGGTCCCGTAGCTCCTCAAATTCCGGAAATTTGTGGAGGGCTTCGTGGTTCAGGACATCCACACTGGCAGTTGTCATTTGCTCAGGCATTCTCAATGCTAGCCTGTCCACGACTTGGCACGGGGCCAGTTTGACTCGTCCAAACCATTCCTCGATCCGGCATGTCGGCAAGGAACGCTTCGAGAATGCGGAAATGCTGGGGGCCAAACACGATAATGGGCCTGACGTCCTCTGCCTCTACTGCCTTGACCTGAAGCTCCTGTGGGCCAGGACGAAAGAGGGGTTGAAAGCTATGCCGTCTCCGCACTCCGCCTCCGCAAGACTGAGGAGATCTAAACCTGAGAGGGAGTCAAAAGGTGCGCCCACTTTCAGGCACCAAGGACGGGCGGACGGGACATGCCTTCCAGCGATGTCAACCGATCTGCTGCGAGACCTCCGAAATACCTGGCATGCACTGGTGGACGTCGAAGAGTCTGGGGCCAACGAACAATGCAGGCACGGGTGACAGCAAACGGACCAGGGTGTAAACCTCAAGCAACGGCTCTGTGATCAAAGTTCATGCTGCTGGAAGCATCAGAAAGATGCATGACAGCTTTGGGCGCTGCCACAGTGAATTTGTGTTCCAACCTCAGACAGCCAATGAACAAGATCACAACTTCATTGATTCGGTCATGCCCCAATCCTTTGGCCGTTGCTCCACCCGTTCGTGGCCGGGGTTCTCTGCAAAGAGTGCCGACAAGAAAGGGGAGTGCGCAGCCAAGATCGCCTGGAAGAGACATGCCCTTGCGAGTGTACGGCATGGACAAGCACCTGGGACAGCACAACCAAACTTGCCTTGTGTGCAGGAATCTCGCGTCCTTCTGCCTAGCAATACCGTCAAATGCTCGACTTAGCTGGGCAATTTGACATCCTCACCTGAATGAAAATGTCTGCATGGTTGGCACCCTGATTTTCGAAGAGTGCCAACAAATTGAACTGCAAACCTGCAGAATGCCAAGGAAAATGTGTCCGGCAAAAACGACGGAATAAAGTTGCTGCCTTCGAAAGATCTCAAATTCGCCATGTCCTCCCGCTGCTTCGTGCTGCTGAACCGTGACACAGGCATTGAGGTCCGTGCCAAGCAGCGCCGCTCCGCACACTGCACTATATTTGCCACTGCCTACTACTTCAGCTTGACGGACAAAGCATCAATGAAACACCTGAATCCGCGGGTCGGGCTAGAATCCACGACAAAAAGCAGCTGCACTTGCAAAGCTTTCGCGAAGCACCCTTTGGCGGATTCTAATCATCTTCCTCACGATAATGTTCTTCAGTTTTCGAGGATATCGCTGATGTGCATCAAAAGCCTTGAGTAAATTTTGGGTGATATGTGTTTCCCAACAGCAACGCATCAGTGTCTGAGCAACGGTCCCAACCGCAAACGATCATTTTTCGAGGCTGCACGCGAAGCCGATACTTTTTTGGGCTGGGAGGCGGGGGCGTCCACCACTACTTACGGCGGCATGTAGCACATTACTTATATTGTGACTACTACTATTCAATTGGACGCTGTGCGAGCGGGCTCAGCACCTAGCGGGCGATTGCCGCTGTGCACTCACTTTGGTGTGAAACTGGCTCGGTGATCTACACATGTCTGAAAAATTCAAGAGGCCTAGCAAGACCAGGCAGCAAGTGGTCATAGTCTGGAGAATAGGCTGTGGGAACCAGTCAACGCCATGCTGCACTGTACCACTTTGGGCCGTCATGCACTTGAGGTTCCGTACCCAGCTGTATCGAACAGGGCGGGCTGCAACGGATGTTCCGTATCACAAAAGGCCCATCAGACCTCGAAGGGATCAAGACTTCCACATGACAGGAGCACGGCCAGTGCAGTATCGAGGCCTCGAGCGTTCGAGCGAAGTACCTGCACTGGCTCGGGCAGAGCTGGCTACTGTGAACTCATGATACATGCACTGCTTGCCTTTGCGAGAAAGAAAAGAAAGCCGGCGCAGTTGAGCGGGCTGTTTTGTGCACAGGCAGAGTGATGTCGGCAGTGCAAAAGGACCACTCTACGGCCGAGTCTCGGAAGAGCTAGCCGAAGTCTGATATGGTCAGCCCTTGGCCCCGTCAGACGGCAAGTGGTGTCCAGAAAATGGCCCTTGGCCCCGTCTTCGATGCTATTGAGTCAGTGGCGCCATTGTCGGCTGCCGCTAGATCTCGAGACAGATCGAGTCATCGTAGCGGTCGTGGTGCCACCATCCACTTTCTGACCACCGAGAGTCGTCCTAGCCAGAGCCTCCTTCTCGCAGTCGTTTGTCGGTCTGGGACGACTGCGCGTCGCCTTGACGCTTTTGTTCTTTCTGGCGGTTCCAGAGGTAGGCCGCGGTGTCTCCTTTGCCATGCTCGATTCTGAGCTTACGTTGAACCCTCCCTGAGCTGGTAGAAGATTACCCGGTTCATATTTACTGCCTCGTAAAACGCTTGCAGAGCTCATATGTTGTAGGAATCATAAGATATGGAAAAACTTCAATGATTCCGACTAAATATAAAACTCAATCATATCAAATGATAAAAGTGCAGACGGAAAGCGGCTCTCTTTTCACGCTGGGGAATGTCCACACTGCCAGGAGGCGAAACGGCTAAGGGATAGGCTCCCAAATCCAACCCAACCAACAAGAAGCGAAAGACTCAACTTCAAGGGTGGGAACGGAGACAGCTGCACGGCAAGAAGTTTCTCGACCTACCCATGAGCTTGAAAGATTCATGAAGGAAAACTTTCAAAGCAAGCTAATTTGTCACAACAAATTTTTACGTACCAGCAAATAAAGTCACATCCCCTTTCTCGAATGGACTTTTGGGGAGTGTCGACTTATTTACTGCCTCGTAAAACGCTTGCAGAACTCATACGTTGTAGGAATCTGCAGAATCATAAGATATGGAAAAACTTCAATGATTCCGACTAAGTGACTAAATATAAAACTCAATCATATCAAATGATAAAAAGTGCAGACGGAAAGCGGCTCTCTTTTCACGCTGGGGAATGTCCACACTGCCAGGAGGCGACCCCTATTCAAAAGCAGTGGATGACACATCCCAAGTGAAGCCGCTGACGATGTGCCGCTCTAGACCAGCAATGTCCAAGCGACTTGGCCGATCCTTTTTTCATTCATTCGCTTCAGCTGAGTCAGCTGTCATGCGGGCGGATGTGAGCCTTGTCACCCCTCTTGCGAGGGTTCGCCGGTGAAGAGGCAAGCATGTTACTGCGCCCCGAAAGGCCCTACAGCAACAATGCTGGACTGCCTGTGCAGCCGCAAAAGTACTGTGCCCCGAGGAGCCCGACAGTATACAATGTCGTGGCAGGGACGCTACTGGCTAAGAACAGGTCTGTACAAGTGCAACTACATACAAACTGTTGTTTCGCTCGGGGTCAGGAGTTGAGGTTGGGGTAACGCGCTAAGTGCAAAGGCTCAGGTACGAGCCAGCAAACATATTCCCAAAAGGTATGTGGGAAAAATCCGTAACTGAATANCTGTTGTTTCGCTCGGGGTCAGGAGTTGAGGTTGGGGTAACGCGCTAAGTGCAAAGGCTCAGGTACGAGCCAGCAAACATATTCCCAAAAGGTATGTGGGAAAAATCCGTAACTGAATATCTCGCGAAGGTTCGTAAAGGTTATATTATAATTTATGCATTCCCAAAACTCAATCTAATCAAGCATCAGACGGAGCGCATCATTTCTTCAGCAGATGGTGGAAACGTCCCGTCTGAGGCGGAAAGCATGAGAAGCCGTGTGAGCTCTCATGCCCTCCCTCGAGCTCGCGAGAGAGCTCACCAAGAGGTCTTATCGTGCTTCCGTTTGGTCGGAAGAACTGAAGCTGAATCTGATTTCTGAAGTTCCTTCCTCGAACGATCAAACTGGCCTTTCGTCGCCCAAAGCTTATTGAAAGCAACTCGAGTGGTAGATCCTTGAAGAGGAAGTGCATCCGGCGGTCGGCTAAGAAAGAGCCGAACCTGCCATTGGTCAAGTCGTCTGCTAGCGTGTTCTCTTCACGGGGGCGCCACGTGAGGCCTAGCCTCAGCGCTGCTCTCATGAGGTGATGAGAGACCTGCATGTTGACGATCATCAAGGGCCACTTCGTCGAGCTTTGCTTAACGGAGAGGGATTGGTTACTCCTATTGTCCGTAATCCCAGAGACGGCCACCGGAATCTTACGAACCCTAGGCTTTGGCTCCAGATGACCGAAGGCCCACAAAGCGGCAAAGGAAGCAAGGAGCTCCGCACTAGCAGAGGCCCACTGCGATTTTCCCGCTGCGTCGAACAAGTAGGGAGCCTCCGCCTGGGAGACTTCCACCGAAAACCACCTGGCTTGTGATCCGGTTTCCCATCCACCAAGAACGACTCGGTTGTCTTCGCATTTGGCATCTGTGAAGAAGAGAGGCTAGTCTGACCGGTCAATCTTCAAGGGGGAAACCTTATACTCCATTTCCGCGAAGCATTCTTCGATGTACAGCAGTGTCAAGATGACCGTGTCAGGCAGCTTTCCCACGCTGCACCGATGCATTGCTGACGCCCAAGCGTAGAGCGGGCTCATGTGGGCTTTAAGCCAGTAGAGAACTCTAGAGACGAACCCTAGCCTACCCAAGAACTCAGCAAAGCGGCGAGTCTGCACGACAAACCCCGAGGCCTTAGCATCCCTTATCCAAGCCACTAGCCAAGCTCCCCTGGCCCCAGATAGGCCGACCTGGCAGGTCCCATAGTCGAGCTCATACCCGATGAAGGCAACCCGCGCGCTGCCCTTGAATTTCTTCCAAGCGAACGGCGTGCCCATCATCAAGAACAAGACAAGCCAAGTCAAGGCAAGGGTATGTTTGTGTGGGCCGTAGAAGTTAGCGTGCAAATCGTCCACGAAGACAAGCTGGTACAAGGCATGGTTCAGCATCGCGTGCCCGACGTTTCTACCTATCACCCCGAACAGGCGGGCCCACCACAGTGAGGCTGACGAAACTCCAAACGTCCCTACCTTATTAAGGAAGACCGTAGCTGCGTCGTCAGATGCCCTGCAGGCCAAGAGGCCCCAGTCCCTTTCCCTAATCTTAACCAACCTATGGGCTGTTGCCACATCACCGGTGATGGCATAGGGTCGCTCATGTTGCTCATGCGATTGCGCAACGACCCAAGCGATCTCGGCGGGACCGGGTACTGACAAGAGGCTATGCTGCGGGATGGACTGATTGACATGTACACCGTGGGTGGCATCATGTACTGGCCTCACGGACCCGTCGGGTTTCTGTATCGCTGCCATGGATGCGATGCGGATCCGGTCAGCCGGATATTTCTCCTTCAAGGCTCCAAGCGTCGTGGATTGCATGCGTCCCAGCTCCTCCTCTTCCCTGAAGCGGGAGAGTAGCTGTTCAGCATTCAAGCGAGCACTGGAGTAGTTCGGGCGGTCCCACTCNTCCTTCAAGGCTCCAAGCGTCGTGGATTGCATGCGTCCCAGCTCCTCCTCTTCCCTGAAGCGGGAGAGTAGCTGTTCAGCATTCAAGCGAGCACTGGAGTAGTTCGGGCGGTCCCACTCCGGGAGGTCATCATCAAACTTGCGGTGCTTCGATTTGCGCTCGAAGACTTGGGGAAGATGCGGAATGTCTTCCTCAAAGCCCACAGGAACTCCGTTGCAGTAGTTGTCGCTCCCTTCAGTCAGGATCTCCCAGTCAGGATCCCCTAGCAACTCAGCCGTGCGGCCTATCGCCCGTAGGAGGAAGGGCTGACCCGAGGGCACCTCCAACAAGTGTTTCNTCCTTCAAGGCTCCAAGCGTCGTGGATTGCATGCGTCCCAGCTCCTCCTCTTCCCTGAAGCGGGAGAGTAGCTGTTCAGCATTCAAGCGAGCACTGGAGTAGTTCGGGCGGTCCCACTCGGTCATCATCAAACTTGCGGTGCTTCGATTTGCGCTCGAAGACTTGGGGAAGATGCGGAATGTCTTCCTCAAAGTAGTTGTCGCTCCCTTCAGTCAGGATCTCCCAGTCAGGATCCCCTAGCAACTCAGCCGTGCGGCCTATCGCCCGTAGGAGGAAGGGCTGACCCGAGGGCACCTCCAACAAGTGTTTCNAGTAGTTGTCGCTCCCTTCAGTCAGGATCTCCCAGTCAGGATCCCCTAGCAACTCAGCCGTGCGGCCTATCGCCCGTAGGAGGAAGGGCTGACCCGAGGGCACCTCCAACAAGTGTTTCCAATCCTTACCTCCAACCAAGCGGCACCATTGCTGTCTGAGCCCGTGCATGGACTCAACTGAGAAGGGGGAGTCTAGGAGCTTCCCCTCTGCCAGATCGCGGCACAACGCCGACGGATCTTGCACATGCCAACGCACAAAGTCGCGTGCCAAGTGATGCAGCTGGCAAGCAAGGCTCTTGGCCGGCGCCGCGAGACGCCCACCACGATCTGAAGGCCTCCACCGTGTCGGGGAGCACAACCCAAAGCCATCGACAAAGTCTGTGGTCTTTCCTTCCCAGGTCACACTGAGCGGCAACCCGCGCTTGCCGCACGCCTCTGGTTCGAAAGTCACGCAGGCGGCATCTGGAGTAGCGTGGGCCCCGAGACCCGCGGCCTCAGACGTCTCAAAATTCCCCTTTTCCGTGTTCGGCAAGATGAAGCCCAGCTCCCGGAGCAAGGCGCGCTCTGACTCGGCTGCTCTATCCAAGTGGTCCGTGACATAAGCGACCATGACGATCCTATCCCCCTTCCAAGCACGCGTGAAGTGAAAGGCATCGTAGGCATCTAGAGTCACNAAGGCGCGCTCTGACTCGGCTGCTCTATCCAAGTGGTCCGTGACATAAGCGACCATGACGATCCTATCCCCCTTCCAAGCACGCGTGAAGTGAAAGGCATCGTAGGCATCTAGAGTCACGGCCCCTCTGACACCTCCAAGTCGCGCCCCATCCTGAGGCCCTCGGGCGTGTATTCGGGTATCGAACCAGTGGGGTCCTGTACCCAAATCTGGCCGTCTTTGAAGCGTGTCAAAGGGATCACTAAGTTAGGGTAAGGAGCGTTGCGGGAGTCCTTATGCATGGGGGTCTTAACACCCTGGAAAACTGACAAGGTCGTGAAGACGAAACCTGGCCGTGTCTGCTTGGCAAAGCGGGTCATAACCTCGGTCGAGCGCGGTCGATCCTTGGTGTTCGACCTGAGGCCCACAAGCACCCCCTTGCAATAAGAGCCGGTGCTGAAGGACGATGATCCGTCATCACGTTCCTCCCCCCCTTGGGGGTTTCTCCTTCGGCAACAGCTTAAAGAGCTCCACAATCTCATCGGTAACAATGGGAGAGGATTTAGCTGCTAGACGGCACGCGAACTCTTCAGCCTTCTCGTCCGGAAAAGGCCACAGCAGGTGAGGTTGAGATTCACTCTCCGGTCTGGACGCACACACGACTGGGGTGCTAAACCCTAGGGATCCAGTGGGCGGCTTCACAGGTGGACTAAACTTAGGGGGAGAAACCTCAAGTGCAGGTGAGCCCATGGATGACTTCTCGGCAGGACTAGCGGGACTAAACCCAAGGGGTGGGACCAGAGCAGGTGAGCCTAGCGGAACTAAACCCCAGAGAAGGAACCACGTGTGCAGGCGAGCCCGTGGGACTAGCGGCACTAAACCCTACAGAAGGAAACTCAGGTGAGCCCATGGCTGGGCCGGGGTTGAGTCCGACGGCGGAGTGCAGCCGTTGGACTCGCGCTGATCCCTGGAAATTAGACTCCCGAAAGCCAGGAAGCAGGGGAAATGGCACCACTTGGGCATGCAGGTGAGTCAAGTGCAGGTGAGCCCATGGATGGCTTCGCGGTGGGACTAGCGGCACCAGCCTTGTTTTGCAGAGCGGGGCCAGGCATTGTCGAAGAGGACGGGGCCCCTTCTGCGGAACGCAGCGAGTCGACAATGTGCTGGGCAAGGAAACGGCACAAGTTGCCGGGGTAGGCCGCTGACGGAGAAGTGCGCCACGCACGAGTAGCAGAATCCTTGCCGATGAGCGGCCCATGCGCACCCTGATGGGGGCAGGTGCGGGGCAGCGGCCCTTTATAGTAACCTTCGCGTGAAAACCAAGGCAACTTGGCATAGGGCGGGGGTTGCTTCTGAAAGGACAACAAGTTGGTGACGAAGCGGGTGGGCTTTGAAGTGTCAGCCCCATACTCGCATTGAAACACGGCGAAGCTCAGCGCGTTATGGCAAGCGATCAACTCAAGCATCTCAGGCCACTGCCAGATGGCTGAGGGACGAGAGCCGTCCTCCGCCATGCCCAGGTCCTCAGGGTGCTCAATGAGGAATCCATTGCCAACCTGGGCAGCAGCGGCTGCCAAGCGCAGCGTGTTATCGACCAGAAAATTTGCATTTTGAACCTCAAGATAAAACCTATCCTTCAACCAAGGGAATCCCCTAGGGAACTCAGCGGCGCGCAAGGGCGGCGGGCCGGGCTTGCGGTGACGGGATCTAGAAAATGTAGCGCAAGGAGGGCTAGAAATGACAACTATGTTGGGCCGAACGACAAGCTTTGCAAGGTTGTCCCAAGAATCCGGCAAACTAAGGTCATGCTCCGGACTGCGCAAAATATCAAATTCATGGATTGTCATCCCTGGCATGAGATCACTCAGGCAAGAATGTAAATCAGAACATCGCGCCGGCCCCGAAAAGATGTAGACCACGTTGGCCCAGCAATGTTTGACCTCTGAAGTCTCACTCCTCGGGGCCCCCAGCTGTCAGCCTCCAGCCACAGCTGCTTCATGCTGATGGGCCGGGTGCTCCTTGAAGCACCCCGCAACCCGGCACACGTGGAGCCTGGGGCACTTGGCATCCTTGCATCCTTGGGAATTGTATGCATAACAAATCTGCTTGCCATCAGGCGTGACCGAAACAAGCTGCAGGCCATTAAGAGTTGACTTGACCTTGCCCTTGCCCTTTGGAGCACGCTCGTACCCTTTGGGAACCTGAGGCGGAGGCGGATGCGCCCGGTCACCTTTCTTGCCCTGGCCTTTGCGGTATTTGGTCGGCTGCTCTGCTGCATGCAAAGCGAGCGGGGTCGTGAACCAAGTCTCCTTCAAGGACGGGTCCTTAGTGACGGCCTCCAAAGCCTCGGCCATGGTTTGACCCTCTTCGTTCACTAGCTTCATAGCCTCAACCCTCAGCTTGAACTCGAAACTCAAGACGACTGTCCAAGGCGGACGGCTCGGAACTGCATCCTTGCCGTGGGGACTGGGCAAGCGGAGTCCCGCAACCTTGTCCCCCATGAAAAACTCCACGAACCGAGTGAAATGTTCCAGCACCAAGCCATGCAGCCAAGACTTGGCCCGGAAGCGGGCGCTCATGCAAAGCCAAGTGTGGGCCTCCACCTTCATGACCCTCCTGTAAGCCTCAGAGTTGTGAGGCATGTCCAGCTTCTGCATTGTCTTAGTGACACGCACATGTCCACTCGCATCCACAGTTGACTGTAGGCTCTCAACCTGGTTGTCCTTCTTAGAGCTGATTTTATCAAGCGAAGAAGCTGTGGGCTCATTTGCCTCACATTCATCCATCTTGGTAGAAAGATACTCAGACGAAGGCGTCTCTCCCTCATTCAGCTTGCCATATGTTGTCGTGACTGCACGCAGCATGGCCTGGCGCTCCTGCACTTGCACCACGCGCTTATGGCCTAGGACCTTTGCCTCTGCTTTCAGCTCCACCTCCTTGGTGGTGTACTCCTTAGCCAACTCCCAGGCCGCAACGATGGCTGCCGCCTCAACTGCGTCGTTAGGGATCCCGAAGTCGCGATTCGCGGCCGCGCGAGCCTCCGCTCGCGTGTCTGCCACTGCCTGAAACCTACGCCTGGATGCATGCACCTGGACCACTCTGTACTGTGTCTGCAGTGTCGCACCGGACTCCTGAAGGATGTACTGAAGATCTGAGTCGGCCGCTGCAACGGCCTCTTGCATCTCGGCTTCCGTGGCCGCCGCGGCCATCTCAACTGACTTCTGAACTGACGAGGGTCGGGGCCCTTTGATGCCACGTGGGGCTCACTGATCTGATCTGAACTGATGCCTGGCTGAGCTCTCGGTGCAGCCGAAAGTGCCGACCATGTGATGGGTCCTAAGGAGTTCCGAACTTCCAATATGTAGAACTGACAGTCTCTGCTGAAGCATCCGCAGCAAGCCTGGGAATCTCAACTGTACGTGACATGCATGTCAAAGCTTCCTGCTCAGATCACACTCTCAATTCTGCGGTGCACACAGAATCATGAAAACAAGACATGCTCAAGACAACATTCAAGGCTCTAACTTCCCTGACAGGCACTGGCAGCGGTTGACCCTTTCTCACGTCGAGTACTGAGCTCCAGAACCAATCAGCTGCTAAATGAAGAGGAATCGCTTGTGGACTCCCCGACCACATCTTGGTCCTGATCCTTCCTCATACGAGGCTTGCAATCACGACATATGCTGTCAATGTCATCAAGTGAAACCTCATTGACAAAGCTAACCGAAGAGCAAAGGTAAGGCTTGACGTGACATGGGCCGTTGAGGTGCAGACGCCTGTGCCCCGACTTCTTGCTTACAGCTATGAAGTACTTGCAGTCGGCATCCTGCGGCGGATCCGTGCCCGCCTCCTCGATCTCGTCGTCACTCGCCTCCACGTCGACCCCAAATGGTGGCCACTTGAGGCTCAAGTGCCGCCCCCCGTCGGGACGCTTCAAGATGTCATGCCTCCTGCGCGTGAGGGCGCCCGAGGATCCTTGCTCATCGATGTATGCTTTCAGTTCCTCAAGTATCTCCTCTTCGTTGTAAGTCGCCCCGTCAGGGGTAAGAATCGCTCGACAGACCTCCTCCTGGATCCTGTGCACGATCGCCCGGGCCGCGCGTGTGTACTCAGCTGAACCCTTTTCCCGAGCAATAAGCCAACGACCCAAGAAGTCCCTGTCATCCCTAGGAACCCCTATGGCGGCAGCGACTGATGTCAAGACGTTGCGCGGAGAATGCCCTCTGAAGAAACGGTGCGCTTCCTCGGCCATCAACGGCCTCTGCCGGTTCATGCGATAAACTCCATCCTCAAGCTTGGGCGTTCCGAGCTGCTGCAAGACCGAAGAAACATACAGTGACACTGAAGAGGCATCAACCCCACGCGTGGTTGGCTTGGACCAGTCCCTTTCGGCTTCAAGGACTAAGAAATCTCTCTTTTGTGTAATTTTATCCCAAAGCTTAAAACCAGCTTTCAACCAATCGTTCCCGGACAGGCCTGCAGTGCGGAGCACGAAGATCTGCACCTCCTTGATGCGATGGTCTGGGCCCGTTGTCTTTGTGCGTCCCAGCTTGGCACGGAACCCTCCTGAAGTCAGCTGCATCGTCTCTGGCCTTATCCCTTGCACATCATCAGCACGCATGCTACAGTAAACCATCAGCAACGCAACCCAGGCTAGAGCTCTTGCATACGGAGGCGCTTCTGAAGTAACATAACACTCCAAGGCAACTACCGTGGCCACCGTGTACATTGGAGCCTGCTTTGCCTTCGCCGCAGCTTTGGCCTTGCCTTTCGTCTTGGCCTTAGCTTTGGTCTTGGCCTGGGCTTTGGCCTTCGGCTGCTTGTCCTTTGCCTTTGCCTTGGCCTCCTTCCTGCCTTGTCGCTGCTGTGCAAGCACGTCCAGCAGGTCGCTGTTGGCATACGGCCCCAGCATCGAAA
Organism: Symbiodinium sp. clade A Y106; assembly: GCA_003297005.1. NCBI lineage: Eukaryota > Dinophyceae > Suessiales > Symbiodiniaceae > Symbiodinium > Symbiodinium sp. clade A. Next base: position 170,646 of record BGNK01001056.1, read on the forward strand.
TGTCCGGCATCTCCCCGCTGAGAACCGCCGTCGGCCGATCTCCAGCCTGCTTTCGCTTTCTGTCGGCCTGTGCCATATATATATATATATGTATGTATATGCATATAGGACAACTGACACATGTGTATATACGTACATATATATATATGTATAATATATGTACAGAGGATACATACAAAGTATATCTCTCTGTGTATGTATATATATACATTTGTCATATATATCGACCCTTCTGGAGAGCGGTCGGCTGTGGGGCCTGGGTTTGGTTTTACTGTGTTTTACTAGGTTTGTGTGATAACAGCTCCAAGTTGCACGAAGTTTGCATACCTTGGCTGACAGGAAGGACCAAAGCAACAAGGAGGTAGCGATGACAGAACACCGTGTGACAGCAGCATTCTTTGACAGCTCACCCCACAGCTATTCCGTCATCGCTTGAGAAACGCCTTCTTCCTGGCGGGTTTCTTCGCGACACCCGTGAGAGACACCTTTGCAGCGGGCTTCTTTGCGACACCCGTGTGAGATGCCTTTGCGGCGGGCTTCTTCTTCATTATAGTTGGTAAGAACCACTGCACACACGCACTGATTGTAAATGTCCGTATAAGTGTTAACAGGTTATACCATGAAGCGCAAGGCGGCTACTCTTTTTCCTGTTAGAGCACTCGTGCCATAATCCGTCAGACAACATGACACTTCACACGTGCACAAACTACACCGCCCTCGCCGAAGCGTCAGACTGAGGCGGTAACATGCACGGAAGATGTTGTGCTGGCCTGCCATAAAGGCGGCTGGATTGTGGCTTTGGGCTCTTTGGAGTTTTCTACGACCGTAAAGCAAGAGATACGGTAGCAGAACGAATTATTTTGCCATGGTGCGATTCAAAAGTCGCGGCGTGCACTTATAAATCGGTAGCGATCCATCAAGCCTGTTTGGGATTGCGGCGAGGATACGAGCTACAGAAGATTATTACAGCATTGGGACGAATACATCATCCGCTGGGGCTGTCGCAAAAGTGCGGAGTTGTTGCTGTGCAACTATCAGAGTCCAGAG
>BGNK01001057.1:0-175276 GCA_003297005.1 Symbiodinium sp. clade A Y106
GCTCAAAACCTCGGAAAGAGGGATATCAGCCCGCAGACCAAAAGTCCCGACCGACCCGGGGAAAGGCCACTATTCTTGCTCAGACCGTTATTACAGACTGGCAGAGGGATGCAGGTATACCCATATTATATTGGTTATTTCTTTGTTTGTATACATATATATATATATATATATATATTGTATATACATATTATAACTATACGCTTTACACGTACGTGCTGTTGGCAGTCAGTGGCCTATTGATGATCACGTATGTACATATGTGACAATCTCCAATATCCGCCGAGGGGCGTATCCGAAAGTTTGGAACCACCCGCTTTTTGCGTTCATTTCCCGCCCCCCCGCCCCCCACCACCTCTCTTCCAGCCTTCCGCTGCCCCCCCCTCCTTGCCCCCCNCCTCCTTGCCCCCCCCCCTCCCACTTCTGCATCCGCTCTGCTCTTTCACAAGTCGATGAGTTCTGTCACCGTGCGCTGGTCTCCGCAAGCCGAGGCGGGCGGGCGTAGCGTTAAAATTAACAAGGTGTGATCGTCTTTGAACTTGTGCACGTGTGTCCTTGCTACGTTATTGGCACATCCTTCACGCTTGCGGGTGTGTGCATGTGCGTCTGAGTCTCTGCCTGTGTGCGTGCGCGCATGAGCGCGAGTGCGTGCGCGCAATTCCAGTCTTTCAGCAGCCTAGGGTCTAAATCTGTGTTGTCGGACAACCACTGCTTGCCTTGGGTCCCTCAACATCGGCACAAGCAAGCACGATGAAGATTCAGACATTCCCGGCAGCCGGCTAAAACAGACTGTTGCTTTGCCCAGCGGCTTCACTTGTATTAACAGCTCCAGATCCACAGAAGCTTCACGCGATACATGCATGTCTGCGCTTGTCTCTACCTGGTGGTGTATGGGGTGCATGTGCAATTTTGGCCGTAAGTCTCTGCATCACTCTCCATGCCCCTCCCTTCCCAGGTCCAAGGTGGAATGGGGCTAATCATGTCAGCTACAAGTCAGAGCAGGTCCTCCTGAGCGTGATGTTGAGCGTGGATCTTGGCCCCGCTCGCCTGCGCCGAGAAAGAGATGCAAAACTCTCAGAACTCTAGCAGGCAAACCAATGAATGATTCAATGGAAGACCGAACGGGAAAGAAGTTCTGCATACAATATGTGCATGTAAGTGTATATGTTTATGTACATTTATGCAGATGTATATATATATATATATATATATATATGTGTGTGTGTGTATGCGTGTGTATATATATATATATATGAACAAATGCTACTCCTCCGGGCCATCCACACTTTCCGGGTCGAGATCACCACGGACTACACCTGCTTCTAAAACTTGCAGCCTTGACACACGGCTTTGCTCGACTGTATTGCTACTTGTAAATGGTATTTTGCTACGGCTTCCACTACTACAACCGCCCCCTAAAGCCTACCTCGGAGCCTGGTTCCGGAACCCTCAGCCCTAGTTCATGCTTGTTTATAAGCCATGAACGGTTGCGGGTAACCAAAAACTTCAAACTGCAAGATTCCACTCCCGCGACCGCAAACCATGTGCAGCTTACATAAGAGGAACATACAAGGTTTCGAAACGCCTGAGCGGATAGAGCCGTAAACAATCTTTGCAAGTTGTTGACAATTCAACGGCTTGGTGATAACTCAAACTTTGTTCCAGTAGTAAAGTAGACGTTGAACAGTTTTCACCCAGTGCTTTTTAGCACAAGCTCATCACCGGTGTAAATTTTAGCTGAGATTTGCCTCATGTCTCAGCAAAAGTCCATGAATTTTCATTCAGCTATCTACGCACCATTCCTTGTCGTTGGGACAATACGCAAGAAAACTTACCTCATATTCAATGTCTATCGAATAAGCGGCGCTCAACAAGACTATAATGTGCAAAAAGTTACAAACCCGTGCGTCAACACTAGCTAATTGGCCTTCATCGCATCCTTCATTAGGGCCTGACAGAATCTCGATTATTCATAGTTACTGAACGCATTTTTTTTGATATTACCGATGGAGCTGAGCATTTATAATAATTGCAGCAGCTCTATTCAGATGGGTAAACATTCATGACGCAAAAATTACATACAAACTCAGTCCTTTACATATTGCCTATCGTTTTTCACTCCGACTCGAACAGAAGTGAATACGAAAAGCGTGAAGACAACATTCACTGCTGACTGTAGCACCGCACTTGTTATACAAAAGCTCGTTATCCCATGTTTGCACATTGGACGCTCACTAATGACATGTTCGCAAGACATGTATTGCATATTGGGATGACGAGTAAAGAAATACGACTCACATAAAACACAGTATCAACCAAAGACTGCTTAAGTATCAGTTACAATTCGAACTACATGCTATCTGTCTCTCCGTAAACATATACATATGGCTAATGCTACTGCAAAATGGAACGGCGACTTAATGAAATTGTTCGTTGGATGTCATGTGAGCATTAACTACTGAAAGAGTATTGGCCACATACTAAACAAAACGTTTCTCATATGTGTTATACAAGTAGACGAACGGAAAAAAACAAATTTGCATAACAGAAGGTTGAAAATCAACTAAGCATCACAACTAAGCTGAAGACACTTACCAACTATGTGCGATGATCATATGGGCATCTGTCTGGTGTCGGCTCTTCATAACGGCATGAATGACATTTTGACATGAGGCCGCGTCATATGTAGGGACAAAGCAAATGCTATCAGACAAAAACACATCCGATTTAGTGCAACATGCGAAGGGTTATGACACACAAAAGAAGATGATGAGCACCAAATTCATCGGTATGTACGGTCAGTTCGTCTCTTGCAGAGTGCGAGCACTCGAACTAAGTCTTTAGGCAGTTCTTAAACAAAGGGAGCGTCAGAGTTGACCCTTCCTTGTGAATACTAATCATACTTGTACCGATCCGAATTGGAATCTGTGGTTTCGTATTTCGTATTGGGACATGGTGGCACTACCCTGCACGCTGAAAGACATTGCTCTGAGAATGGCTATGCTAATCTGAGTCTTGAGCATAATGCATCAAAGAAGCAGTTGATGCATCTGCAAACACTGCCGTGTATATGTCATCAGTGCCGCCATGCACATCTCAGAAGCGCTGCGATTCCCCCGTGTGGATGTCCCTCATGTGGATCTCAAACATCACGTACATTATTCCCCAGTATGTATTGAAATCGCAGATCAGCTTCTACATTAGGACTAAGTTTCAATATAAACACTCATAGCCCAACAATGTGTTGACAGTCATTGTTTTCGGTCTTGGAACCAATCCATTTTTCAGTTTCAGTTCTGAGCCTTTCTGAAATACACTGAGGCCAAGCTGGGCCAAAGATCGAAGATGCCCCAAAGAGCTCTGGTTTAAAATCTTGCATCTCAGACCCCGTTTCAATTTCAGTGACAAATAATGAAGATGTTGAAGTTAAGCCAAGATGCCCTGGAAAGTTTTCGTTTGAAAGCTTGGCACCAGGCCCCATCTCAGAATTAAACTCCATGCCCCATTTCAGCATAATTGCTGAATTATCCTGATACCCAGACAGGGCAGAACATCAAGGACTGAAAAATACCGAAAAGACTTTTGGAGGCATCTTGCTCTTGGGTCCCGGCTCTGTTTCAGTATAAACAGTGACACTTACTGAATTATGAAGGAAACTGTTGCTGTTGGCTTGGATACCTGGCATGGACAAAGTATATCTAAGAGGTCGGAATGGGCTGCACCACATACATACATCCATGCATGAATCCATCCATCCATCCATCCGTCCATCCGTCCATACATGCATACATGCATACATGCATACATCCATCCATCCATTCATCCCTCCGTCCCTCCGTCCATCCGTCCGTCCATCCATCCATCCATCCATCCATCAATGCATGCAGACACGCACATATACATACATATATACATACATACATACATACATACACACACATGCACATGTACAGAGAATAAATAACTACACATATTTAGACAACTACACATACAGTACGTATGCATGTCTATGTGTATTGCATGTAGATGCATACGTACTATATGTTATCTGCATATGTATGTGTGTACGTGTATGTGCACATTTTGGTATACGTAGACGTATGATGCGTACTGTAAATTGTAGAATCGGCCGAATTTCGACTTCAGGGCTGCATTTCATCTTCAGGATCGACTTGCGTCTTCGCGGCCGAATTTCGTCTTCAGGCCCCAATTTCGTCTTCAGGGCCGATTTTCGTCTTCGCGGCCGAATTTCGTCTTCACCGTGCCCCAAACCGAATTTCGTCTTCACGGGAATTTCGTCGTCATGGCCGATTTTCGTCTTCAAATTTCGTCTTCGCGCACAATTTGAGCTTCAGCTCCTTGGGAACAATTTCGTCTTCAAAAGCTTCGGAATTTCGGCTTCAGGGGGGGTACGAAACCGNCTTCGCGCACAATTTGAGCTTCAGCTCCTTGGGAACAATTTCGTCTTCAAAAGCTTCGGAATTTCGGCTTCAGGGGGGGTACGAAACCGGGACCCACTTTCCCGGGTCAATGCACATGTAGGTGTGTGATGGTGTGTATATTGATTTTATGTACACACAACATTACCGCGTATTCAAACCGATATGCCGAAGGGCGTCGTATGCAGCTTGTCAGGTTTTTCGATATCACCTGGATCCGAAACTCTGAAACATCTACGTAGCAGATGAGCCTATGTATGGCTTGGAACGTCATGGCCACTATGCCATGCCGTTGCAGTTCCAGTAAAGCCAGTAAGCCACTGATCCACTCGATTTGGCTACATGCTGGCCACATGAGGCATCAGGAACAGGTGTATATGTGATTCTGCAGGAATTCTCCGTACATGGACGCCCGAACTGGAAAGACCAAAGGAGACAGAGGTAGATGCAAGATGGTGGCCTCTTCGAGCAACCGCGCGTCTTCCTGCTCCTCGTCACCTGCGATCAAGGGTCTGGATTCACGTCTCTCCCGGGTTGAAAACGTAGTTACAAGTCACAACGTAGTTTATTGAAGGCTTCATGATGGAGCACACATGCAGATTGAAACTCGCTCTTGGATCAAGTGACCATGGCTTTGGACAGCTGGCATTACTAGCTACGTGAACCGATGGCCACGAGGACTCAGTCACCAAAAGCTGGAACTCAGTTCTGCGCTGTCGAAGTTTCCCTCGTCCTTTGCGAGGGTTTCCTGAATTACAGGGCCGAGGACAACCCACTGGCAGTCTCAGACAAGCGAACTCCTGTACGAGGGTGCATGCATGTAAACACATACATATTGTGTATATGTATGTATGTATGTATATATATATACATACATACATACACTATACATATGTGTGTGTCTTAGGTACATGTAGGTACATGTTTTGTGTATACAAGACATGTATGTATGTATGTGTATATATATTCATATGTGTTTATTGCACATAAACTATATGTATGTAAATAAATGCATGACATATACTCTGTGTTTTGCTTTGCTTTGCTCGGGGCATGGGGTGGAGGCAGGCCCTATACTCTGTGTCTCTCTCTCTGTCTCTGTACTCTAGGGCATAGGGCATAGGGTCCTGCCACAGACCTCCGTCCATAAATACAAACGCACGCTCTACCTCTCTCTCTCACACACACACACCCGCACACACACAGGCTCTTCCTCTCTCTCTCCCTCTCTCTCTCTCTCTCTCATCCCATGTGTCTTGAGCCCAGGATTGCTGCAAGAATAGACACGTCCGTGTCCACACTGGATAGGCCTCTCCCCGTTGTCGAAACCCTCAATCGTTTGCCCCATCCCAAAAATAGTGACAAATAGTGAGGGTCTCCTGATGACGGTCCCGCCCTTGCGGTTCTTAGATCATGAACTCCCAAAAACGAACAAGCAAAAGCAGCAAAGGCCCACATCGCAGTGCAAAGTATAACAATCTCTGCTGCTGCAGCACCAGCAGATAAAACAGAAAGATCAGTGGCAACATGACACATGTAAGCAGTCCCAGAGGGAATTCGTACAGCAAAGGCCCGTGCCTCGTGTGCATGATGCTTCCGCCTTGTACGATTGATGTCTCGGCCACTCTTCTCCGAAGGCACGACATTCAAAGCCAAGTCGGCCTGGGAAGCGCATTGCAACGTCCCGCGGTGCACCTTAACTCTGAACTGCTCACCTGCCTCGCTGCTATTCTCGCCATCGGACCGCTGTTCCTTGCAAAGTTTCAACAGGATCCCAGCTCATTGCGTCTGCTTGCTGTTTTTGTACATCCTTGATCAAATCACCTCGTGGCCCTATCTTGTCTTCGACTGAAGGCAGAGAGAGGGAGTAGAGTAGAAGCCCCTCGATGAATACTTCGTGCTGATACATGGCTATACCAGCAGTATCCGTAAGACTTGCGTCATACTAGCTAGTCGACATGCGAGATGTTGTTTAGGGTGCTGATTTTTTTGGGAGGGCGGGCACAAAACAGTGTGACACCGCTAGCAACTCCAAAAATACTTCTAATGCCAGAAGCAAATTCTGACACTTAACTGTCACCAACGCTAACGCCAGCACTATCATAACGGCTAACACTAACACTAACACTCCCACCACTACAGCTGCCACCTTGACCAGTGCCACAACAACAACAAGAACAACCTCGTAATTATTATTACTACTACGACGACGACTACTACTACTACTCCTGCTGCTAGTACCACTATACTAGTACCGTAGAAACACTGAGACTAACATAAACATTAACACTAAGATGACTAGCGCTAACTCCGGACTCCTTGCCAAATTCCTAAAACAAACGCGCGCACGCACACACACACACACACGCGAGCCACACATGCAATTAGTGTCAACTGTTCCTCGTGAAGGTCAGCACCGATCGTCTGCGGCACAACCTGCGACAGGCGTTTCACTTTCGGAGGCGAGGTCGGAGGGCTTCGACTGTCAGAGTAAGACGGTCAGGTGAGGCGGGGCAGCGCCGGGAGGAGAGGGCAGGGAACCATTTATTTTCTCCCCCAAACATCATTTTGTCTTCGAGGCTTTCGACCTCATCGTCTTGAGCCATGTGTGTCTTCAGCGGAGCCCCAATAGAATGGCAGTTTTCACTCAACAATCAGATCAGAGCCAATCAATGCTGCGACATCACGGCCTACCTGTGTTTCATGGGAGAACATGGACGGTCAGGGACTTCGTCTGCGAAGGGAATCCAGCTTCGCTTGCTCTCTTAGCTTCGTCTTCATGTGCTTCGAAGAAACTCGTAAGGGGGCGTGCGAAGGCTAAGGAAGCCCATCAACTTCTCAGCAAGCAACCCGTCAAAGCAATTCCAACGCTCCGCGGCCTCAGCGGAGGCCGTGGCCATGGCAACAAGCAAATTCTTACATGCCTAACCTAACTGTCTAAACAGAGTCTGACGTAACGGATGTCGCTCTTTTTTTCTTGAGGCAGTCGGCCCTTGGCCATGCGGTGCGTTGGCTGTCGTAGTGCAAGAAAGCAACATGATGCAGCGACATGGAGAATTTGCCCCTTCAGGCTCATTGTGTGCTCTTCACCCAGGTGTCAGGATAGCTTCCTGAGCCCACATCCATCTGCGTGACGTCGGGGCGGCTGATTCCTGACTGACTGTAGCCGGAACTCAACTTCTGTAGACCCGAGTTTGCAAGCCTATGCAGCATTAGGCAGTGGCATGCAAGTACTTCTATGCACTCCAAGCGTGGCAAGCATACGATGGAACGCACTGGCTTGTCGACGGCGGAGGACACTTATCGCCCACCGAATTGTACTAGAATGCCGAAAGTCATAGCAATAATGTGCCAGCGGAGATCCCCAAACAGTGAAAGACCATACCAGAAGCATGCCGTTAGGCCACAAAGTCGCGAACAATGTCGTTGTTTGAAAAACACTGGTTGCAACTAGTTGCCATTTGTTTTTCCAGCATTTACGACATGTTACCGCCCACGACGAGCACTGAGAACAGGACGAGGACTACCAGGAGACAACCTCGACATCCCAGGACCACCAAGAGGCCACCAAGAGAGCACAAGGAGACCACAAAGAGACCCCAAAGAGAGCACTAGCAGACCAGCAAGAAACACCAGGAAACCAGCAGGCTGGACAGCACCAAGAGACCGGCAGGACACTGCCAAAACCACAACGGAATCGCTTTCACCGTAGGTACTGGTACCATTACGAAGAAGTCGACTGCGATTCTTCTACTGTGATTCTGCTCCTGCTCCTGTGCTCCTGTGCTCCTGTGCTCCTGTGCTCCTGTGCTCCTGCTCCTGCTCCTGCTGCTGCTACTTATACTACTACGACTACCACCCACCACCACCACGGCTTACTAACTAGTACTAGTGCTGCTGTTATTACTAAACACTAGTACGACTAGTTCGACTGGTGAGACTGGTACGCTTAGTGCGATTTTGATTAATACTATGTACTTGTACTGCTAGTGCTGGTAGATACTGCCAGTTCTGCGAAGGGTTGCTTCTGTTTCTGCTGCAGCTCCTTCTAAAACCCCCACTCCTACTCCTACCAGTACGATTGCTAACTGCTACTGCCGCTACTGGTGTTAATGTCTAATGCTGCCGCTGCTGCTACGACGACGACTACCAACTTCTCAATGTACTGTTTGCTTCTCACAAGGGACTACTCACTACTAGCTACTTTCTACTAACTCCTAGCTCCGACCTGCTACTACTACGTACGACTTCGACTACGACTACTGCAACTACGACTGTACTGCCATGTCTACAAAGTGTACAACCAAAACTACTGCTACTGCACCAACCTAACCACACTCATGCCCTGAATGCACTCTGACCGTGCCGTTTATGATCCGACATTCCACGCTTGCCGGTGTGCACTTTCCAGCTGGCTCTACTGCCATCACGGCGGAAAACACTGCTCACAGACACCAGACGCGACAAACACTCTGTTCTTCTAGATTGTTGCAGCAATTTCGATTGGAATACCCGGAGTGACCGCTATCTAACAGGCCTCCCATCATCAAACCAATTGTGCCAACCTGGAAAGCCACCCCACAAGGCATCCAGCTGACACCTTGTGATGTGTCTGGTCGCAGTCTGCGAGATGCCTTACAACGAACAGTCGTTGCGAGGCTGGAAGAGCCTGCATGTTTCCAGTGCGCACGCGCAAGAGAAAATTGAAACGGGGCCATCAGTTGGTTCTATCCCAAGCCCTCGTGGGTGAAAGTCAAGACCCGCTGCACGTAATTGACCGCACGTACAGTTGCTGGTGTCTTTGACCATCGCATGTCTGGGTTTGCGAAAATCTGCACAACTCTACATGGAGGTGCAAACACACTCTGCTTAGTTCGGCAGCACAAGCCCGGAGTGAGCAAGACGCTCTCGGTCTTTAGCTTCACCGCTTCTTATTCCCATCATTCTGACACGACTAGACTCTTCTGAACTTCTTTATCTACGGAGCCGACAACGCGCTGTCGAGACGGGGCTGCAAGTTGCATCGAAGCTGTTGGAAAATCAGCATTAGTCATTGTCTTGATGGTGGAACGGCACCTCGTAGAACATCTTGCGAACCTGCGGATATGGAAGAAACTCATCAGTGCATAAAAACTGCGCAGCGCAACTTCCCGCGACGCCTGTCTCCGAGCAGCAGCTCAAGCTGAAACCTCTCTCTCTCTCGTGGACCCAATCACCTGGTCTGAAGCCTACTCGACACAATCCTGATGTCGCTAGCTGCAGATTGTGGCTGACCTTTTCGGTGGCCAACGTCGCACCACCCAAAGCCGCCCCGGAGGCGACCAAGGGCCAGGAGACGGTGCCCACAATGCCTGCCACGCAGCGCAGGACGTGTCCTACAGTTCAAAGCAGCCATCGGCGTGATTTGCAAAGTTCTGGGTGATCATGCTATGAAAACGGAAATCTTTGCGCGAAATGGAGAGCACGGAAGGTGGCATCTGCAAGGCTTGCCCTGGGGAACTCTTGCCTGCCGAAACACACGCCAAGGCCTGCCGCTTTGGGACATTTTGGGACAAGGGCGCAATCGGAGTTTGGAGCTGTGGCAAGACTTTCATTCCGACACTATACCCATATTATGTGTCTGCGAACGAAATGCACCACTTGCCAGTACAAACGCGCGCTTCAGCAACGCGTCAGCTGAATTGTCTTTCAAGGTTCTTATCATGCCGCCCACGACAAAGACACATCTTTATCTCGACTTTTATCCAATGATATTCCAATGATCTAACAGGGCAGTCAACACTGCGAACTTGCTCCTCAAGACCCCACAAATGGACCGCTCGACCCCCATGGTTCCGACCTCTGGTTGGAAGCAGCAAGGAATGTAAGTTCCGGCTTGTATGGGTTGTGGAATCCCCCCCAAAAAAATGAAACATAATGCTTGTCCGACCCTACAGCTGCTATGGGCTGCTGCTGGTTCTGAAAGACACTTCTTCCCTTCTCCTTTCCTGACAAAGTGTCCCGTTGTGCAAAGTCAAAGTCTAGGCCTAGTCTACATGTTCGACGTTATCCACCCCGATCACTGTATCGGCCAATCCGGCGACATCTGAGGCTGCTACCGAGTACTTGAACACCTTGTTCAGCCTGTTCGTCCACCTGCGACGAGTTGGCATGTTCCGCAGAAGTTGGCAAACAGCTGCAAGATCCCACCGCAAGGCATTGGCACAATCCATGGTCCATAGCTAACATTAAGTTTCAATAGCCATCGGGAGAAGACGACGACAGCAAGAACAACAACAAGAAGAACGACAATTAGATCCAAGGTGTTATGTCTGTTCGTTGCCAGTCTTTTCCGGGCCTCCTGTGATTTGTGCCCATGGCCATATTCAAACTGATGGCACGTGTTGCGGGAACTGCCGATGTATCGTGACGAAACCTCGGCAAAATGCAAGCCTCTATCTGTAGAGCTTGTGTGCGCTCAATGATCGTACGGCGACAATTACTAGTACCAGTAAGGATGGTCAGGAATACAAAAGCGAGAGATGGACATCAAACACCCACAGCATGTAGTGTTAGTACAAATGGAGATGTGGGACAAAGGTGACGCTCATATAAGGAAGCACCAGAAGGAATAACAACGCGGCAGCAACGGCAACGCAGCCCCTGCCACGGCCACAAGCAGAAGCAGCAACCAGCCTCACAAGCACAACGGCACCACAAAAAAAAAAGAAACGACAAGCAGCAACAACAAATCCAAAAGCAACAAGCCCTCATCATAGCCATCACCATCATCACGACAAACCCGCCACAAACAGCCATCATCATCATCATCGTCGTCATCTTCATCAAAACCTCGAACCGTCGTCAGTACTGTGAGTTATCATCGGGCTGGCTGAGCCTCATCCCGAGTGTCATTTTCACTACCAGCAAATCCAACAACAGCAGCACCAGAAAACAGCGACAGCGACATGAAATGAATCGCAAGTGGTGCAAATCTAATTGCTGGTGATGGTGATGGTTATTGATATCAGCAGTGGCCGTCGCCAGACTGCATTAGCTACGTAGTCGAGCGCAGAACCTCTCAGGAAAAGGCCGTGGCCAGAGCCATCAAATCCCTGGATCCTAAGCCGGCAGACCTCAAGGCTTTCTGGCAGCTCGTGCACTGGGAGGTATGCGTCCTTGGCGCACTTGCCATTTGGGAGATGGTGCTCAGTTTGGCCTGTCGATCCTAACCAGGCGCCACCTGTGCCGGCGCCTGAGACTGAGCTTTCTGCTTGTAGGTGTCGAAAAGCAGGTTCTTGTCAGGCATCGCCTCAGCATCGCTTTCGAGTCTACTCTGCCTGGCACGGCTTGTGTCTCTTGCAGTCACACCGTGGGGGCCAGCCATGAGCCTTTTCAGAGGACAACGTGACTTCTGCCACCATCAGTTGCGGCAACATCATCCATCTTTGTTCAAGCAGCCGACGCGACTTACGAGCCCCACGGCTGTGAAGTTGGCTTGATGCATTATAAGTTCCTAGAATCAGAAGCTTCGTCAGCTTGCTTCAGCTGACAGACGCAACGCTCCAGCAATGCGATCCGCGCACCTCCTTCCTGAGTTTACCGAGCAGCTGTGAGTCACCGGGACCTGTTCCATCGCCGCTGCTCGGTATCGCCGCACGGTCCAGGACACCCCTATAAACCACCCAAAGCACCCCCATTTCAACCATCAACCTTCGATGCAAGTGGAAATCTGACTCTTGAGCATCTTGGGCCCCAACTGCCATGTCCGTGTCGACACCTGGGCTCCAGGCCTTGGCAAAGCGGCAAAACCACTTCAGAGGACATTATTAGTTATTCTTATCATTGTTCTCTACTATAAGATGCATATTCATACTCATATTATGAGTATGAATATGCATCTTATATATTACTTGTCGTATCACTTTTTATGTTACTAACATTAGTTCGCATAGTTAGCATCACTCTGGCTCTTGTTGTTCTTACTGCCATACTACACCGTGCTTGGGAAGATCACGACAAACAATGTGACAGAATACAGCTTGTGCTAACAAGAGGCACGTTTCAAATGAAAGCAACATAAAGCAACCATAGCAAATAATGCTTAGAGGCTATGTCGCATCTGATGGTCGATGGGCGGTTAAGGACAGGCACTTCCCTTGCTGGTCTCTTGATGCAAGATGTTCCCCATAACTAAAGACTTAAGAATCATGTAATTTTCTGGCTGCTGCTTTGAAGTTAGAAGGCTGACTGTTCGTATGGGCAGGTGTGCAAGAGTTCATTGTGTTTGATCAGCCTTGATTCCTAGCTTCTGGTGTTGCCTGAATGGCAACTGCATGCACATCACTGACCCGAACTTAAACCGGCCACCAGCTGGAAGCCTCTCGAGTGCGATGATAGTGCAATCGCCTCTTTCCAGCGGCTCGCATGGCGCGGGTTCAGGAACTCTGAGGGCTGGACGATGCCGCCATTCCTCGGTCAGGACATGTGCGCAAACTCAGGTACTACGATTCTGCTGTGCATTTTGTGTTGCGGACGCTTGCCGTGCTATCAAAGCCACCGATGCTACAACTTCCCGATGCCCATTCCTGCGATGACGACAACAACTAAAGATGTGAGCGAAGGCTCTTATCAAGCCATCGCCGCAGGGCAATGGTGCCCTTGTCGGCCTCCGTTGGCATCCAGTAGGCCCTTGGTAGCCCGCAGCTGTCCATGACTAGGCTCAATCTAGGGTGAGCCACACATTAACCGACGACGGGGAAAAGCTGGAAAGCCATGTCATAGGTCATAGGTTGATGCATCAATTGAAGATCTTCCCCTTTTCAGAGCCGAGTTCTGCGCTGCATCCAGTCATTGCCGTGCCTGGGGATTCGGATGAAAAGCAAGCGCGGACAACTTGTGGAAAGCTAAGGCTTCAGGCTACTGTACCTGTCGCAAGACTCACCATTCAATGGTTCTAAAGAGGCCTGTGCGATCCAGTCATCAAGCTTTGCGGCCCCAACTGCCGAAAACTGAGCACGGTCATGCGATCACTCGGGGCATGCATGCTAAGGCAACCCCGTGAAGGGGTGATGCTAGAGCATGGGCACTTTTTTGCAACAAACACTTGTGGGCGTCACATGCAGCGAATTGTTGGTTCGGCAGTGTGATGACGCAATCACGAGCGCATGTGAGCAGAGAGTCGTGCAAGGATGACCGACTTTCGGATGCACCAAAACAAACAGAATGCTGCTTTCCAGGCACCACAAGCGCCGAAGAGGTTGCACACACACCTCTTTAAACTTGGGCATGTGAGAGCAAAGTCCTCGGTCATGCGCGCCAGGGCCGCGCCTGGAACCGTCAAGTTGATGCTTTTCGCACCACGGCTTTCAGAGGAATCCTTCAAGCAATGAGACGTGAGGAGATGCTTTTAGTTTGTGACAACATGATGAATCACAACCGCAACAAGTGTCAGCCAAAACGAACGATAAGAAGCGGGAGGAGCATGATCTAAAAAGATCAACAGGATAACAATACTCATAGACGCATAGCATTGAAACCATAGAAACAACCAAGATACAGTATGTAATGTTGCCGAGACGGAATGCGGGCTTCAGCTGGCAAGGCAAAAACAAGTATGATGCGATGTCAGCTCCACATGCCGCTCCACAGAAAATTGAATGGATTCGTCGAGCTGTAGTCATCATGTACTATGCTGACGACTGACGACATAAGGCTTCAAGCTCCAAGCACGGCCCTTGCAATGCACTGCTTCGAGGCGCCCCTTCTGCGCCGGCAACGATGCCGTCTGCAACTTGAATCAGGTCTCGACTCATAGAATTAAGCAGGGCTATGCAGGGTGGCGTATCGAAGTTTGGATTGTCGGTCTCTCTCGCAACCCGTGAACTGGCATAGGAACTTTAAATTAGCACACGTACACGTTGCCGCCCGCTCGGCGCATTGGACGCTGGACTGAAGCTGCTTGGCGGAACCGCAGCATCAAATTAATGCATGCTTGGTTGATGGCGGTCCAGTCCCCATGCGTTCACCTCACAGGAACTGCCGGCTCTTCTGACAATCGGCTTTCGGACGCGCTGTCCCGCAAGCCCTCTCCGTGTTGGAGCCTGCAGACTTCCTACCGAGGCCAATTTAAGGCACTGCACCAGGGAGACCAGAACGGACACATGATACCAAGAGAGGTGGCAGGGAACGGGAAACACGCTATGTCCAGGCGGAACGGCAAGTGTGACAGCAGCTCGGATCAGTGAGGGCCAGAATAGGCTGACTAGGCCGACTAGGTCTTTGAAAGGCTTATGCAGGTATAGGAAAGAAGTCCTCAGGCTTCACATCAAATCGTGCAAAGCAGCACAGCAAGTGCTGCACTCACCGAAGTCGGCGTGCGATGGGCCCATGGGGCAGGTGGTTCAGCGCCGGAACGGTTGATGAAGTAGAAGACATGTCAGGAGGGACGGACGAGATGAATGGCGTACTAGGCAGATGTGACGTGATATGAGAGACATGGCTAAGCCATCCGCGACCTCAACCTTCGCAAAGCGGCTACAAGAGGCAAAACTATGCACTGACTGGCGGAGACGACACCGCCGGCATCTGACTTCACGGTGCTGTTTACCCTCTGACATACGTACTCCATCAAGTATCAGAAACTTTGCATGAAGCCTGTGCTCGTAGCAGTGTAAATATCCGGTTCGGGCCTTGAGGTCACATTGACGAATAGGCATCTGTGGGTTGTTGTGCAGCAGGCTTCAGCAGCGAGCATGGCCGCACTGGCGATCAGCGGCGAGGAAAAGCCACCACAGGCGTTCCGATGTACGTTTCTGCCTCCTGATAGCATCAGGGCAAGTTTGGTATCATTCGCAGTCTGGTGAAAGACGAAGTTCGGCGGCATTGAACTCACCATGCCAAGTCCAGTTAAGCCGCTTCAGAATACTCAGTCAGGCTCCAAGCCCAAAGCCAAGTCTGCTTGACTACACATACACTGTCCAACCCTTTAGCTCCTGCAGGGGCCGCGAAAACGCGGCAGGCGAGACGTTGCGCATACGCGAAAGCGGAGAGGGAGGCTGCCTGGGCAGGTTCTGTCAAATCATGCCGAAATCATCATCTCGTAACAAAAGACTGACGGTCTGCACATTGAACAGCCACATCTTCCGAGGACACTCATACCTGTAGCCCCTAGGCCACACTTGCCCCCCTGAATTTGTTCGTCCACATACTGCAGGCACTGTGCACAACCTAATTAAACAAAATAGGCCGAGGCCAGCCTGATGGCCTGATGCAGGCCCACAAAATGACGAAACATCTGATCGCGCAAGTGTGGCGCCGAAGACAACACCCAAGATCTTGCTACAGGCGGAAGAGGGGTGACGCAACACCACAGACACTTGCACTCCCTGGCAGGGCTAACTCACAGAAATCAGCCAAGGTTCACGGCAAAAGCTGTCGTCTCCTCCAGGCTGCCCAAGTAAGCCGCAACAAGTATTAAGTACTGGGAGAAACACTCGTTTTCAACTTCGGGGCTTTCGGCTTGAATAGCTGTGGCGTCGACAACTTCCAATGCACCATGGCAGGCTCTTGGAAAGACTCGTGCTCCAACAGTGCAAACACGGGAGCATCTTAGAATTGCCAAGCCTCACGCAGCTCGAACACCAGTTAAAAGCCCTGTGCTAAACCAAGCAGAACTTGCACCCGTAGTGTCCCGGCTCGTAAAGATCGGGCTGGCAGGCGTGTTCACAGATCGGCACCTTCAGCATTATGCCAGTATGCATGATTATTTCGCAGCTTTTCCAACCATAGCCACTGCCAAACAATCAAGCACTCGCCTCAGCTCTCAATACCAAGGCAGCCAAGGCACGATATTTGTGGGGACCACATCACCCTCGAAGTAGATGCCGATGGCACCGGGGCCTAGGATGCACCCGCCGCAACACATGCTTGATAGCCCAGGTGCCATCGTAGCCTGGGAGATGAGTTCTGTTCGGTCTACTGCCGGCAATTACCCATCCAAACTTCCAGTAGTCTCTGCCAAATGCCGGTCCAACACTCAACTTCAAAACATGGTGAAGCTACAGCAAAGAAGCCTTCAGTACACTGTTGATCTGAGGCTGTGCTCCCAAATCTTCACGGAGCGCAACTGAACATGTACAGCACTTGTAGAATAGAACTGAGGAACAGTGATGCGACAGAAACTGACGGACCTTTACTTCAAAGGCAGACTTCTTTGAAACATAGCATGTCCCCATACCTTCCAGCCCAGTGACAGCTGCCAGCACGCGGCTGGGATCTACAAAGATGCTTTTGGCCTCTCCAGCTTGAGCAGTGACTCTGAGGCGTCTCGTTTGCACAGCGGCCCGGAAGGCGAAAACGTCAGGCTGGAAGCCTTCCCTAGAAGAAGTCGGTTTGGAGCCTTGAAACTTTTAAACAAAACGTTAAGCGACGAGGGTTATGACGGATGAGTTGCATCATCGTTATCAATGATAATGGTGATGCAACTCACCCTCACTATTTACGACTATTGTCATATCACACAGTATCGCTATCTATGTGATCTTTGTTTCAGTTCTTTCGGTTCCATGTATTCGTACGAGAACGGAAGGCCCTTCTCCTTGGGCCAAGAAAACGGTTAGGTGGCTCCATCGAACCAATGTACAAATTGCAGGCGAAGCCTAGTTAACTAGCACAGACCTGCTCGCCTAGATATTCCTGCTTTGATGCCTCGCAGAATTTACCCTAACAGGTGCCGATGCAGCGCACAGTGTTTCTCCATTCCAAGGAGCTTTACATTTGCTGACAACTGTGCGCCCTACCGGTTACCTATTACAACCGCGGGGAATCCGTGGGGGCAATTCTTGCAAGTGTCGCACAATGCTCACAAAAGCAACCCGCACATGGTATGGTCTGTTGCTCTAGGCAGCTCGTCTCCTTGAGGGGGTGTCACATTTGTGTCACGGACGTCAGCTTGACTGTGCAGCTAGCACGGCACTAACGCCAAAATGAAATCCACACAACATGCCCCGGCCCCCTCCTCCTCTGTCAGTTGTTCTTCTTGCAAGTCTATTGCTGCTCAGAAATGGAGGGCCTCCACAGGTCTCGCGGGCGGACAGCTGCCCAGAGTGTTGCGGCCAGCACAGCTCGTGCAGGAGCCGTCCATGCCTAAGATCTTCAAAGTAGAGTTTTGACACTCGAACTCGGACAACCCAAGCAGGTCCGAAGACGCAGCAGGGTTTGAGGCTACCAGTACCGTACCAGAGCCTTTGATGGTCTACGACTGCTTGCCAAAGCCTGGTCATGGTAGAGGGCCAATGTGACCAGGAATTGGTGAATCCCCGGCTGTTGCTTGGTATGGATGCTCTTAGCTTCAACCCCACACGTCTACTCTTAAAACTAACGCGCTATACTCAAGTCGCCTCGTCGAGCATGGTCGTTCGACTCTGTCACTTGCTTGGGTGCATTAAAGACCTACTATGCCTCATTTTGCCAACTGCTTGTTGCCCTCTGATCCGGCCTTACAGCACCAACTCTGGATCTCCCGTAACATGGTGCACGATCTCCAAGCTGCGTAGGTTGAAAGGGGCATAAAATACTTGTGAACCCTGTATAACAGAGCAGCTGGTCGCCCTCATGATGATAAATTTCTTTTGACATCACTGCAGAATTCCCAGCATAGTCACTCGAGCAAATTTGATCGTCGCTACTATTGAATTCGCACTGTAATTTTCAGCTTCCTGCCGACAATTTTCAAGACTCTGCTGCTGATTCGGTGGATTTGGCGAAAGCTAGAAGCGCTGCTGCCGAAAGTGTGCAGATATCAGATCCACCCGAGTTCTGGTCGCCAACTAAGAAAGCATCATGGGATTGCGTTATTGTATTGTAGCTTTCTGTACATACAGCCGTGCCTACTGGAGTTTGTGGCTCTGGAAGGACTCGGACTAAGGAAATGCGGTCACGGCACAGCCACAGTAGTTGGACGGAGGCAGCGCGATGTTCGAAGTTTGATTCTGCTTCTTGGGCATGGCCTCCGCTTCTTTGTGGTTACATTCACACGAAGCAAGCTCACCGCAGTTCGCCAACTTCTTTCCAAAGCCGTTGCTCAGCTCACTCTCGGCTCTACGGCTCTACGTGAAGACATTTTTGATGTCGGCGAGTGCTTCTGCTTGTCACCATCAATGCGACGGAGAGGCCGGGGGCACCACCAGGCGGCCATCCGCTTCAGGAACCGGCACTTGGATGCTGTGCGCCTTTTTGCCCGTCTGTGCCTGCCCACAGTGGGCATATGCCTGCCTCGGTCGAGTTGTGGCTTTCAACAGTTTTGATCCTCAATCGGCCGCTGTCCTCATGAAGGCATATGGACGAAACAATGAAATAATGGCAACTGTCTGCCAGAACGACAAGTCACCAACACGTGGCAAGATAAAGAAAAAGGACATCAATGCATTTCGATGTCACCCTGACGCGCAGAGAGCCCCAGTTTCGTGCAAGAATCTTTGCACGCCAGAGGCACTTGCTGATGTTTGCGCTGGGAGGGGTAGCGGTATGGGCCAGTGTTCGCGCAGAAGCCACGATACCTTGGAGAACAAGCGTAAAGACGAACGAAAATCCTTGCACCCTGGAAGTTACAGCCTCAAATGCAGTTTAGAGTCTCAGGAAGACAAGACTACCAAAACAATTAACACAAACACACGCGCTACTGACCTGCTGAGGACACAGGACCCAATGAGTCCGGGGGCTGTCCTGCCTGTGGTGCACTCTCTCGCGGCTGACAGTACGTCTCCCGAGACTGACGCCTTGGATCTCAGTTTCAGAAGGGTCAGCGTGCCTTTCATGAGCAACAAAGGCCGTGACAAATGCTGCACAACAACCACCACCAACAACAACAACAACACCACCAACACCACCACCACTGCCGCCGCTGCCGACGACGACAGCACCAACCAGCAACAACAACAACAACTACTACTACTACTACTATTCCTCCTACCTAGTACTCGTTCCAGCACGAGTACTAGTACCACATATTAACTCTACTGCTGCTACTGATTTGGCGACTACTTCTGTTTCTACTGCTCCTACTGCTTCTACTAGTGCTACTGCTACTGCCGCTGCTTCTGCAACTGCTGCTACTCTACGACTACTACGGGGAGGAACTAAACTCAAAACAATGGTGAGAAGCTTCCCGATCCTATTACATTGCTGGCAGGAGTAGTCGAATGCTATCACCTGCTGAGCACCGGGCCCTGAATCTGTACCTCTTGCGTCTTGTCGAGGTTTTGGCCGGGAACCGTCGTAATGAGACACTTCAAGGCCTCAGTGATGTCGACGTCACGATTTGGTGCTGCGGCTTCACGGGATGCAGGGCCTAGGGCCTAGAACACTTTCTCTGACAGCTTGATGAGTCCCAACTACCCGGCTGAACTGCGTCCGTGCCTTAAGGACTGGCTGGGGCAGGCAGCCACGGTCATGGATCATGTCCCAGCCGGGAAAAGCCGGCGGGCGAGTGATGGAAAGGCTTCATACCCAGGTCTTAATCTCTTCACACTCAGCTTCCCCAAAGACTATTAGAACAGAGCTTTTGGGGGCCCATTATCCTATAATTTTAATAAGGAACCCCACAATCGTATAGGTAATTCTTAAGACCCCTATATATCATACAGACCTTTTTACAGATCCCTCAGTCCCGTTAAAGGTACCGACGTACTGTTCACGCGCGCCGCGCAGACGCCGCCCACATCGGTATTTACGGTGTTTCGTGGACTTTGCAGCCGAAAACGTCGCACCTGTCGCGTTTTTCGGGGGGGGGGGGGGAGGGGAGGGGGGGATGGGGGGGCACCGAATCCATGGGTATTTACGGTGTTTCCTGGACTTTGCAGCCGAAAACGTCGTGCCTGCCGATGTTTTCGCAGAGCATCCATGTGCCAGCCATGATAACGTCCAGATCAGACCGTATCCATTGCCGCAGAGCATCCATGTGCCAACCATGATAACGTCCAGATCAGACCATATCCATTGCCGCAGAGCCGACCATGATAACGTCCAGATCAGACTCCATCCATTCCCACACAGCATCCATGGGCCAACCATGATAACGTCCAGATCAGACCCCATATTCACTCCCGCAGACGTCCGCAGAGCATCCATGTGCCAACCATGATAACGTCCAGATCAGACTCCATCCATTCCCACACAGCATCCATGGGCCAACCATGATAACGTCCAGATCAGACCCTATATTCACTCCCGCAGAACATCCATGGGCCAAGCGTGATAATGTCCAGATCAGACCCTATATTCACTCCCGCAGAGCATCCATGGGCCAAGCATGATAACGTCCAGATCAGACTCCATCCATTCCCACAGAGCATCCATGGGCTAACCATGATAATGTCCAGATCAGACCCTATATTCACTCCCGCAGAGCATCCATGGGCCAACCATGATAACGTCCAGATCAGACTCCATCCATTCCCGCAGAGCATCCATGGGCCAAGCATGATAACGTCCAGATCAGACTACGTAGTTGCTGGAAGCTTGCCTGGAGGCCGAGGCGGCTTTGCGTGCGGAGAACACAGGCTTCCGCAACTTCGCCGAAGATGATCGACAGTGCAGTCTTGGCCACACAACGTCTTCGACGGCTGGACCGTGCTCAAAGCATTGGCTCTGTACAGAAAGGACCGTGTGCATGAGCTGGGCCATGGCCCCGCAGACTTTTTTCTCAGCCCTGCAAAGGACAAGGACTGGGTCAAAGTGTGAGTGCCTCGAAGCAGAGACTTGCTCAGCAAACAGCTTTAAATAAACGCCTGGATGTGTCCAAAACCCAAGCCGCAGCGCATTTATAACCAAAAATCTTCTAATTTCGGTGCGTCGACGTTCTTGACTTCCCAATGTTGCAAAGCCTCCAAATGCTGCGCNTATAACCAAAAATCTTCTAATTTCGGTGCGTCGACGTTCTTGACTTCCCAATGTTGCAAAGCCTCCAAATGCTGCGCCTGCCATGTAAAACTACTGTACCTACTGCTTCGTCCTTTCGAGGGCGCGCGTGAACAGCACGTCGGAGAGCCGTTAAAGGAACGCCCCAAAATAGTATAGGTAATTATTAAGACCCCTATAGCAGCTGATCTCCAGGCTCCGGCCTCCAACTTGCTTTCGAAGTCCTCCATGAGCCTCGCGGACGTCCTTCAAGATGCCCAGGTCCGGATTTACCAGCTTTGCTGCATGATATATAATTAGTTATACTAATACTATATAATATTATCTCAAAACTATATTAAAGTTATATGAAATTATATTGGATGTGGCCAAGCAGTCACATGCAGTCTGCCCCTGATGAGCTCCAGTGGGTCTTCATGAGGCCACGGACAGTACATACCTAGATCTACTTGGCGCGACGCTCCGAGAAATTCAGGACTGAAGTAACAAGCTTCTCCGTGTTGCCAAACGTCCTTCGGAGAGCTGTGGTGGCCTCGTCCCGAGTGGCCTGGACAAGCTCGTTCCAAAGCAGCCTCCCTAAAAACCTGAAAAACCTTCAGCCAGCATCTGCACACGGCGTGAGAGCCCCAGCCGCTCAACTGCTGCGGTATCCCGCAACGTTTTGATACCTGCTTGGCTAAATACCCACCATCTTCTTGTGTTCTAGTCCGACTCAGCGGGAGTTGAGAAACCTATCCGAAAGGTTCGTTCCTTTATGAGATTGACAGCATACCTGCGTTGCCCATGTGACAGGACGTTCATTGCAGCACCGTGGTGTTTACAAACGCCCCTGACACTTTCCTGGCTAACGGAGAGCATGTGCGGCTGCCTGCAGCTCATCCAGGATGCTTTTGAATGTCTTCTCGGGCCTTAGACTTGGCTCTGTCGCATGTGAAAGCGAAGCCCACAAAAGTGCGAGAAACGAAGCAGAGACCAGCCTGCCACGTGATCATGATCACCACGCGGAAACTGAACAACGCAACCAGTGCTGCAAAAACAACTAATTAACAAAAATGGTCATGCACACAGAAACATCTTGAGCCAGTCCCAGCAAGCTATCAACACCACCGCATTTCTAGTCTCCCTGCTTTGTTACCAGCTAGTCGTCTTGATGCGCCATGCTCTCCATCGTCGTGTGACGATCAGCCTGGGTCAACTATGTGACAGCTGTATCCACAGAGGATGGACCATGATCAATACTTAGCATAAACAATTCCTTTATAGTTACTACATAACTAAATGCACAGAATCTTGGAAGTTACAACTCATGGGGCGTCCCGGAGGATGTGGCCGCAGCGATACTGTGGTTTCGCGGGATCACTGTGCCCCTGCCACATGTGCGTCGCGGGTCCCGTAACCAATCCTTTCGCACTGCAGGTTTTCGAAAGGGATATATAAAGCGATTTACCTTCGGCCGAGACATGTTTCAACATTGGGAAAAGAACAGAATAGCAAACAAACGGCTACAGATACCTTACAGCCAAGGATTGCAATATGGCAAAAGAGCAGAGAAGGCCAAACTGAGTACTGCCTGGTGTCGTGTATCCCATGCATGGAACCCTGTTTCGTACACAAGGCGCCGCTGTCTAAACGGATTTTGGAATCCTCTTCCAGCAAGTTGCGCAGCCAGCGCTGCCTGAAGCTGCGATGTCTGCGCTTCCTGTGGGCTTATCGGTTTGCTGCGCAGGAGGTGCCTCGACACTAAGCTTGACATCATCCCGTGAGCGGCTGTGCTAGACTTGCAGGCACAAGGCTCACTCTAAACCTTCTTTCAACATCAAACTTCCCTGGCAGAAAGTGCCACTCCCCCGCG
Source organism: Symbiodinium sp. clade A Y106 (assembly GCA_003297005.1). Taxonomy (NCBI): domain Eukaryota; class Dinophyceae; order Suessiales; family Symbiodiniaceae; genus Symbiodinium; species Symbiodinium sp. clade A. The sequence goes on from BGNK01001057.1 coordinate 23,188, forward strand.
CTGTCATCCTACTGCTGCTGTCCTGGGCAGCGATGCGCACCTTTGCGCTTGGCAGGTTGCGCACACCAGAGCATCGCCGTGTGTTTCGATGTGCGTTGCTCACTCCACGGGTACAACTCCATTGGCTTTGATATCATATGGCGCAATCGGATCAGAACGAAATAGCTACCAAGCTCTGAAGGATCAGTGACGGAAGGGAGCAACCATGTGGTCATGCTACAAGCAATACTAGTGTTGCAGCCGTGCCACCATCATCTCCTGCAGCCGTCCCTTGGTATTGGAGCGTCTGAGTGATTCGATCTGCAGCATCGTTTGAACAGGAAGGGGCCCAAAACAATGCACGCACTTTGTTTGCCAGGGGCTGGTGCAGGTTTCAAGGGCGTAAAGCCTTGAAGGTCTTGAGCACTGTGACTGGCTGTCGCTATATTTTGAGGCTACAGAGCACGTGGATGCATGTTCCTGCAGCTCTCGCCAAGTGATGGAACCCTGTTTTTGACACACCCTGCAACCACGGACATTAGACACTAAACCTCAGACTCGACTCGCCCCCGACCTCTAATCTGCAGGAAAAGAACTTCCAAAGACCAGGCCGCAGTCTTGCTTGCCGACAGATCTGGCTTGCCTCCCAGCAGTCCCGATTAGCAGCTGGAGTGCAAAGCAAGCTTGATATCTAACTTCATAGGGTTGAAGGTTGGGCACAATGTTAGCAGGGCGACTTGGATTCCGTTCCTGCTTCGGTGTTTTCCGATTGTGAAGCTCCTCTGGTGCGGAGGCTGGCGTAGTGCCATGTGGTGCATGTGCCTTCGTTCGATGCCCGAACATGCAAAACCATGCGCAAAGACCAAGCGGGGGTGTTCTGTATTTGGTGTTCGTGCAGGTGGCCACATTTCGACGACCCGACGAAGACCAGGACGTCACCCTCATAGGCAAGCCGAAGAGAAACATTGACCTAGCGACCCCCTGAGGCTCTGGTGCCCTCCCTATCAGCAGTTCCCCCGCTGCCCATCTTCGACCTCGGACACTCTGCTCGATGAGCATCCGCAGCTCTGCCACATCCCTCGCGCGGCTCTGCTCTTCAAGCTCGATCCTGGGAAGTCTCATGGGCTTCGAGGGTTTGGGGCGGTCTGCTACTTTTTCGTAAGCAATTGGATGTTGAGGTTTTTGTTTGGAGCAGCGGACCTGCTCTTGTCCCACTGATCTTAGGACAGTTAAGACATTGACACTCGCAGGCCCCATGCCGCCAAAAAGCATCTGCACCAGTGCCTCCCACCGTGCCTGGAGCTTCGTGGGCGTCTCACTTCCGTCCATTCATTAAGCTCCCCCCCCCCCCCCCCCCCNATATTAGAAACTGACCCACGCCCGCCCCCACCCCCCCAAAAGCACCTGCGCCCCTGCCCCCCCCCGCGCCCGGAGCTTCGTGGGGGTCTCCCTCCCCCCCCCTTTTTAAAAGCCCCCCCCCCCCCGCCCTTTTCACAGCAAGGGCAGCCTGTGCAATCTCCAGATCGGTAGAGCAGCTGGCTGGCGTTACATCCTGGCAGCAAGACGGCGAATCGACAGGTTGTACCCCGCACTAGCGCGAGACCCCAAGCCCCTAGTCCTGATTCTTCACTGGGATTTTGTGGTCCTTGGTGCTCATTGTTTTGCTCAGGGCAGTGTTGCGACACTCATTGGGACACCGCAGGCAAGGCATGCTGCTTGCTGCAGCAGTCAAACCCAAAAAACCTTCCCGGCAAAAAGCCAGTCGACCACCGACAATTTCGCGTCACCCCTGGCATGGGACGAAAGAGTATATAGGAATCCAACTCCAAACCAACTCCTAAGCATCGTTCATTTACTTCAACTAGGGGTTCTGCCAGCTTTGCAAACCCCGCAACCACGACACTCCAACCCCGAACCCTACTGCCCTACTCCTAACCATATGTTTGGGCTCAGATCACCGGGATTCCCAGCCGATCCCAGGGCCAAATATCCATCAAACTGGAAGAGGCATCTTGACTAATTTGTGGCTTGTGGACAGTTTCAGAAGAAAAGGGTATACAAAGCAGTGAGGCCAAGGAGCCATGAAGAGCCCAGACCTTGAGGGCGATGCCACAAGCCGCGGTGAACCGTCTGATTTCCGCGGCGGCATCAAGAAGGGGTCCTGGGAGTTCGTCTCGTGCTGTCGTGCTCTCGGCGCTTGCTAACGGACACAACGAGAAATCTGTCCCATCCTTTCGATTCGCCTCGCGGTCGGTAATTTCCTCTTTCCCTTGTCTTTACCCCCCTTTTCCATTCGTCGCGCACCGATGTTGAGACTACTCTTCACCTGCGACCGGGCCGAGGCAGACGACACGAAGGGCTTACAAATACTGCAATCCTCATCAGCGGCCTCCAGAGGCAGGTACATTCAGCCCGCCACGAGTCCGCCAACCACCCAACCGACGAGTCCGAGATCAGGGATGGCTTCATCTATCCCAGTCGACTTCAACTACTTGTTGGCATCCACTTAAGGCCATCGTAAGGTCACGTTTACCCACCCGTCAAGTCGGCTTAGGAGCCGTGCGAACAGCATCCCGGGTTGATTCCTGAGCAGATCCTGCAAAGCACCGCAAACCAAGACAAGAGGCATCGTGTTGCTTCAAGAGGTTCTCCATGCTTTGCAGCTGCTGAGACAAAGAGGCCAATTGCCGAGCATGGTCCTGCATTTCGAGTTCAGTAGTACTGGGGCCTTAAAGATTAGGAATAGGGTATACTATACTGCCTGTATGCTACAATCAGAATCAGGACTAAAGTAGCTTTGGTAATAAATTTAGGCCCCCATATCACCACGACGTCCCTTAACAGTCCATGCTCTCGACTCCTGCTCGGTGGCTGCTGTCAGTACTCCGCATGCTACTTCCGAGTCTGCTGATGCTGTCGCTGCTGGAGTGCTACCACTGCTGTCACTACTATTGCTACTACTCCTGCTACTGCTACTACTCCTCCTCCTGCGCCTGCTGCTGCTGCTGCTGCTGCTTGCTCTTGCTGCTGCTGCTGCTTGCTCTTGCTGCTGCTGCTGCTTGCTCTTGCTGCTGCTCTTGCTGCTGCTCTTGCTGCTGCTCTTGCTGCTGCTCTTGCTGCTGCTCTTGCTGCTGCTCTTGCTGCTGCTCTTGCTGCTNTGCTGCTTGCTGCTGCTTGCTGCTGCTTGCTGCTGCTTGTTGCTGCTTGCTGCTGCTTGCTGCTGCTGCTGCTGCGACGCGGCGGCTACTACGTTATCTTCGGTCTCTACTTATTACTCTTCTCCACTTCTCCCAACTAGGATTTACCAGCAGGCATCCTGCAGCTGCTTCTGAAGCTCCGGCTGTTTCTGAAGCTCAGGGGCCGCCATTGCAGCCGGGAAAAGATGGCCGCGTCTTCGGACAACGCTGCGGCAGAATCACGATAACTACACTACTGTAAAAGAAGAGAGAACCTGGTTAGAGTCACCCAGGGTTGTTTGGGCATGAGCGCAGGCTCAATGGCAATATGAGCTGTGTCTCTCATGCTGGTTCACAAGACGGGCGCAAAACAACCCTTTGGTTGGAGGGCTGTTCAGGGTGATGAACAGTAGGGAAAGCGGGATAGTTTATTCTAATGTGGTGAAGATCGAGTTGCCAGCTGCACCACAAGATAAGAAACATCCCAACCCCAACAGGACCTGCAAAGTCTAGAAATACTTTAAACGCTCCGGATTTGAGACACCGAGGCTTCCACTTTCGTCTCTCTTTCTCCAGGATAATCTGCTGATAATGCAGGAAAACCTCGCCAAGAGGATTCGTCGGTTGCCCGGGTCAGCCTCCAACTAGGGTTGATCAACGGATCTCGACCTGACCTTTCAGATTCAGTCTGGGAGTGCAAAGGAGCAAGGGCTCTTGTGTGCGGAGAGCTCCTGAGCCTCTGTCAGTGACGACATGTATATACAGTGTCGTGCCAGCTGTCGGCTGTCTGTTGACTTATGCCGCAAGGCCACATAGAAATCACGTTGACCATCTTAAGTAGAAACAAAACAGTTGCCAGTAGCCCCTAAGTCACCTAGGCCTAGAACTGTTAAGCATAAGTTTGACCCACGCCTGGTCCTGATGCAGGAAGAGTGGTCCAAGCAAGTGGGTGACCCATCGGGGAAGCGGAGCCTGGGACGGAAGCGTCTTCGGTCTCGCAGCCCTGCTTTGTGCCATGGCAACGGTAACAGAAAACCCCATTCTGCTACTTCCAGCACCACCACCAACAACAACAACGACAACAATAACAACTACTGCTGCTGCTGTTGCTGCTACGACAACAACAAGTAGTAGTAGTTGCACTTGTACTCGTACCCCTCCTCCTCCTCCTCCTGCTTCTCCTCCTGCTGCTGCTGCAGCTACTGCTGCTGCTACCGCTACTCCTACTCCTGCCACTGCCGCTGCTGCTAATGCTGCCACTGCCACTACTGCTGCTGCTGCTGCTACTACTGCTGCTGCTACTGCTACTGCTACTGCTGCTAGTACGAGTACGAGTACGAGTACTAGTACTACTACTAGGGTTCCGCGCCTCCTGGCGCCTGGTAGTTTTGAGTGGTCGAGTGTGTAAAATGCTGGGTTTTTAGTATTTTTTTAGAAATTGTAGTTAAGCCAACTTCTAACGAACTAATTGCTCGGGCTTATGATAATGATGATGATGATAAGGATGATGATTATGAGGATGATGAAGAAGATGGTCAGGTTAAGGTTCATATCACTGCCTTTGGCGATCATGCCCATTTACAGCATTTTCTGCTCTTTGTACAACAGCTTGCGGTCAACCATGTCGTTATTACCCACCCCCACCCCCCCCACACCCACCCACCCCCCGGCACAACAGCAAAACGCCCAAAACGCCCCAAAACGCAGAAAAACAGAGGTTAACACCAGGCGCCTGGAGGCGCGGTTAGCTACTACTACTACTACTACTACCACTACTACTACTACTATACTGCTCCTCCCCCTCCTCCTGCTGCTACTCAGCTACTCCTACTCCTCCTCCCTCTCCTCCTCCTCCTCCTCTGCTGCCGCTGCCGCTCGGGTAACGACTCTGAATGTTGCCAGTCTCACACAAGCATGCAGCATGCTGAGTCACTGGCGCTGTATATAGCAAATCCGTCGGGCTTCTCGCCACTTAGCCAAACATTCAAATTCTCTGACTGATGGCTGATGCTTTACTACTGCACACTTCGGCTGCGCTGTTTGACTGCCACGCGGTCCGCATGCTCTGCTAAGAAACAGTGAAGCTTGCCAAGGTGCTTCTCGCCAGTAATTATCAGAGTAGTGCCGACCAGTCTGGACCACCCAGGCCTCACTTGGATGACGCCAAAGCAACATCATGGCCTGACTGGACGCTTAATTGCGCTGTTTCCTTCGCAGACTGGCGACTTGGTCGGGATGAAATTGATGATCAAGGTCAAGGAGGCACCGCTTTTGTCGTCGTAGGACGTCCTGACCAGAAGCACCGCCGGAAGAGTTGTCATACAAATCCTCCTGAACTCCTGATGTGCATCTGGCTAGGCGGCTTGAAGTCCATGGTAGTCACCTTGGCACTGACCGCGGTGGCTATTGCGAGCGCGCAATCGGTAATGCCGGCCTGCATAAAGTGCGAAAGCTTGAGACTCCAGCAATATTCTTTCCAACTTGTTCGATGGTGTACCTGACCATGCAAGAAGGCTTCCAAATCGCTCCGCTGACTGTCGGGACATGTCGGGACTGCTGGTTTCTGCTCGCCCCCAGGCCGGAGATCTAGGAATCTTTGGTCAACGACCGGAACAATTGACCAACTGCCGGGGATCGCGCTTGAAGCCTTCCTTGTTGCTGGGCCTCTGCATTCCACAGAGGAAACATGCTTGTCAGAATGCTTCCTGGCGATGATCGTGGGCCAGCTACCATCCAAGAAAGTCGCATGCATCTCCTTCAGCTTGAATTGCACAGACAGGCCAGCTTCAGAGCTGTTAACCACCGTTGATCGAACGAATTGGACATGCGGCGGGGTGTATGCTGGAGGCCACGTGCAGGATTTGAGCATGATAACCGATTCTCCTGAAGCGAAACCCCTGAACGGGATCTACAATCAACGACAAGTGCGGAGTTCCGCAGTGTGCATCCAAAGCAGCCTCGAGATACTTCTTCGATCAACGCTCCCCCAATCCCGAGACGTGTCCGAGAACCCCGCTTGCGCACCCAGTCGATCTTCAATGGGCAAGGATCTTCATACCTCCCATCCGTGCAGCACTTGTCAAGGAAGTGTGATCTAGTTGTGATCTCATCTTCCTGTGCCTAACCAGCTTCTACTCTACTGTAAGGTGGCATGGTGCAAGCTTGCCTGCCTGTTGGAGACAATGTTGTGGTGCGCCACCGCCACATGAGCAGGGTCTGTAACATTTTCAAACGCCACCTTGCATCGCAAAGAGACTTTGCTAGCAGATTTCCGGAAGAGTACCGGCAGATCCCGACATGTAAACTACGAGCCTCCCAGCCGTACGGGACATCGCGGTGGGACCAGACCTCACGTTTCTGCTACACCCGCCGACTGCTTGTTTTTCTCTGACTACCTTATCAGAAGGACCAACATTCAACCCTTCTTTCATCTCAGAGCTTCCAGGCTCCAGACGGAGAACTTTGCCTTGGTTGCTCTTCGGACATCGGGCAGTGCATGGTGACAGCAACAGACATGTTCGGTTTGGGTTTAGGGGTGGATTCACAACCGGGCACCGGCAGAAGAGAACAGTGTGCATGCCTTTCAACGAGCCTCCAACATCACTTTGCAAAGTTTGCAACCGGAATTCTGAGAACCTGACACTCCGGCACACCCCACGGCATCCTGAAGCACCACCTGAATCTCCGAGCGGCTCGTCCCTCGTAGGCAGGATCCTCGGCCTCTGGAGGGATGTTGGGCTCCTGCAAGGCAGATTCTGAAAGCTGGTCCAAATTTACCACAAGAGGTGATATCACATAAGAACAGAACAGGAACGCGTGAGAGTGCACAAAGCCTTGAACGTAAGTACTACGATGTTAGAGCCTTGGCTGCAATTTTTTGGGCTTGGTCCTGCCTAGATCCCGCTTTAGGACTTGAGAATACTGAAACTGAAACAAAGCTCAGGCATCCGACGTAATCACACGACACGAAGTGCTGGTGGCGGTGTGGTGATGGGGTGGTGGGGTGGTAGTCGTCCTAGCAGCAGCCGTGGCAGTGCAGCACTAGTAGTTCTTCTAGTATCGGCAGCAGCAACCGCAGTCGCATATGCAAACGCAGTCGGAGTAGCAGTAGGAGCAGCAGTAGTAGCAGTAGTAGGCTGTAGCAGTCGTAGCAGTAGTAGTCGGAGTCGTAGCAGTCGTTGCAGTTATAGCAGTCGCACTAGTCGTAGCAGCAGCAGTAGTAGCAGCAGCCGCCATGATGGTGGTAGTAGTGACGGTGGGAATGGCAGTGGCAGTCGATTGCTCGTGCCAGTGCTAGTGGCGGTAGTGGTGGTCGGTGTAGTGGTGGAAGTAAACTGCAGCAGCATCAGCTGCACCCCACCCCCTGCACAACTGTTTGATAGCTCCTGGAGAGCTGCCTCCAAGGCAGCGTTTTCACCACTTTCCCCCCAAACCTGGAGGTCGGTGCTCGCAGATAAAGGTTGGGTTGGAGACCGGGCGCTCCTTTCTCAGGGGTCCTCGTAATAAATACAGTACCCTTTCACTCGGGATGGGTTTTGGGGATTCCGTCGTTTATCTGAATGGCTGGGTTGCAGGAGGCTGCAGTGCAAACGAGGGATAGACCAGAAGTGCATAGTTTGTTGTAGCTCAGAGCTCATAGCCAGATGGCTTGCAACGGACAGGATCCCAGGCATCGCTCCAAGTTCCGCATCGAACGCTGGGGCGGGCATCTTGGAGTCTCAGTTTCTCCTCTTTCCTTCATGATCCAAGCTGAGGCTGGGACCCACAGGACTCCACAACGCACCTCAGCAGCCAGGCATGCCGTACAGAGAACCAACGTCAAGTCGTCCCATGCACAGCATAAATAACCCCAATTAAAGTCAAACAAGGACATCAAACTCTGCGATTCTGCTCGCGTTGTCTTGCCGCCAAGGTTAACAAAACATTTCATGCAACATACCATGCTATACAACATGCCATACCATACCATACCACACCATACCATGTCGCAACAAGCTATACTATGCTCTATTCTATACTCTACACCAATTTTATACGTTACTCAATACTATCCCGTATTATACTGCCCGACATACTCTGCTACATACCATTACTATAGCAAGCTATACTGTAGTACTCTGCCCTATACGGCACTTTATACAGTATCAAGTCATATGGTATACTTCTACTGTATTTTCTACATTGTTCAACATAAACTACATATAGTATGTTGTACCAGGTATATCTTTTGTAGTATCATATTACAGTATTTATCGACACTCACTCTCGGCAATACCAAGCGAGGTCTGCAGGCAATGGGGGACATGAATTGACAGGACACAGCATTATGTTGTGGTACAGCATACTAAAATTTGACCTATTTCCACTTGGTTGAATCTTACAGCATGTTATTGTGATATGTTTTGAAATGTAGTACAGCATAGTAAAGTATGCTATACCATATTGTGTTTAAGTAACTTTTTGTTACGTAACACCATACGAATACTTCATATCTTACTATGCCTTACTATGCCATGTTGTAGTACACTGTGTCTTAATCAATTATGTTGCCATATCTACGTTTTTTGACTTGTTTGGCATAGTAAATTATTGTATTTCAATATATTGTAGTATTATGGGTATAGGTATAGGTATCGTATGTTATAGTACAGTGTAGAATAGATCTATATACCTATGTGTATATATATATATATATATGTGTTTGTGTATATAAATATATAGAGAGAGAGAGAGACAAATATAATATTGTATATGATATCATTTTGTATGATATCAGCTCCCTGGCCTGTGCCGGTCTCGCCGAAGCACAGGCGCGCGCATTCTGTTGCAACTCCGAGAACTTCTCCTGCAAACCGTTTTCTGCTTCTTGGTTCAGGGTTTAGGGAGTGTCCGCTAGCCCCTCGATTAGGATGTTGGAGTTGTAGNCCCCCCCCCCCCCCCCCACCCGGCGAACGAGACTGCACAACCAGGCCACCAGCTGCATTCTGCTTCTTTTTGCAAGGCGGGCTCTTTGACGCGTTTCCTGATTGAGGCTTCCGTGACAGCCTCGGCGCGTCACAAGCAAGATGCAGGATTTGCCGCGTTGGGGTTTAGTGGACTATCATCTCCTTCAACTCAATCACCGTTGAGGACGGTTATACAGTACCGGGCCACATTCGGAGGATCATGGGCAGACCGTGCTATGTTAATCCGGCTCATGTACAACCATGAAGCTTGGCACGGGCCTTCTCCAAAACTTGGAACTGGGAGTATATACAAATTTGAGCACGTACCCTGGTCTATGTCTTTCACGAAAGTTTGCAACGCAGGCAGCAACAGGGTTTGGACCGGAAGCTGTTGCTGAGCAGGAGGGGACTTGTTTTTCCAACCATTGAAAACCCGAGCTCCAGTTGGGTGCAGATATGAGGAGGCTACCTTTTCGCCAACTACCTTATATGCTTCAACTACCGCTTGCAAAATCAGGTGATGCTCAAACCGCTACCAGCTAACCCTGTCGAAAGCTCCGACGCGACAACCCTCATCGTTGTTGGAAGTGCAAAGCTAAGCTCAGGTGCAATAAACGCACACACACACACACCCACAAGCACACTAAACAAAGCTTTGCCAAGCAGCTGTCTGGAACCAAGCTTGAGGAAACCGTTCACCGCTGCAGTTCGACGTTGAGAACCGTAAGATTTTGTAGCCCGGCCTGTCCTACTGTCATGCTTTTGTCACTGTACACCTCTCTTGGGTGTGCTTGTATTAACCAGTAATGAAGGCCGGCACGAATTTCTGGCTCACGGCCGGACTCCTCCTCCACAGCATCGTAGAGCTTGGAGATGGGATCCGTCGACAGGAAACTGGAGCGCAGCCGGCGCCCACTAGGGAGACGGATAAGGACTTCGATATTGCACACTTCAAAGCCGCTTTCCGCTTCGGGAGCCTCGCCCCTCACTGCTTCAGCTGGAGCTGCATTGCTTTCGTTGTTAGGGACCTGTGCGTCAGCTGTGCACACCTCTGGAGCTTCCGTTTGCGGCGCGGCGCACGTGTCCCCGGCTAGATCTGCTGAATCTAATGCTGAAGTTGACAGCTGAGGCTGTGCACTTCTCAGGTTCGCATCTGTCTGGGGCTGGGGAATGTCTGAGTGGAGCGGCCGCGCGAGCTGCGACTGCAAGGGCACTGCCTCTACACGTGGAGGAGGCCCTGGTGGCAAGTAGTCGTCGGCTTGGGGCACTGGTGTGAGGTCCAACTGTGCCTCCATCCTGGGTGAAGGAAAGATTTCGTTGTAGGACACACCACCATGCGGCCGGAACACCAGGCCGTGAATGTGCCAACAGCAAGCAGCCGTGAAGACGTGAGCACTGGAGACCAGGATCACGGCCACCGGACGCAAATATCCCAGCACTCCTGACGGGCAAAGTGCTAAACATGTGAAGCTCGGCCAAACGAAGTTAAAACAATGATTAACAGCGCTTCCTCGCAAAGTCTTACAAACCATGCTTGGGCATAAACCATGTGCTTGCCCCGAGGGCACCTCCCGACGACACTTTCCATAAAATGGCAAGGCATCCCTGTCGCGGACAGCAACCCAACCCATATGCAGGGTACGATGACGCCAGCACAACTAACAACAGCTGCTAGAAGGAACACAAGCCGTGATGCTACTGCAAGCAGATACAGCAGGAAGCAATGCTTGCGCACAACCACCTCCTCATAACACAAGGGAAGTAGGAACACTGGTCACTAGGTTTCAGTACTTCAGCAAAAGGAACGTAAAAAGAAGATAAAGACCAGCAATCACCACTGCCACAACTAACATCGACTGCCCACATGTCCGTCCAACCTGTGGAGTGCGACGGCATGGACACAACGAGGCCCAAGAGGCCAAGGAGGCCTGGAGCTCTGCGAAAATCCGACGGTCATCTTTAGGGGAATCACATTGGGAATCATGCAAGGAATCTTGACGCTGTTCACAGTGATACCAGTAGTAAGAGCACTGCGGGTACGGTCAGGTTCTTATGGTTTGAAAGGGCGGCTGATATGATCTGATCACAACATGGCCTGCAATCATACGACTGAAGGCTTGGCATATTCCCCGATAAAAAATTTCGCCCGGAGGAAAATACAACAGCAACAGCAATTGCGGTGGTCTATCAACATCCCGGTGTCACTCTTGTCGCTCCCGCTTTACAACTGCAATCTCATGAAGCCGCTGTACGACTGCAATCTCATCAAGTGGGGGTCGGGCCAACCAAGGAACTCAGGAACCGCAGTGAAGCAATGAAGCAAGACAACTTGCCGGATCCACCAGCTGACATCTTACTGCAAACACAAGCCTAGCATCAGCAGGCTTTAGCAAATGCACACGTTGCCGAACCGCAGCCGCCAAACCACCTCAGATTCAATCCCAGTCGCTCGCAAGGCATGAAGTTCCCAGAAGTGGCAGCAGGTATGTCCAACCATCGCTCCAAGCCCATTTGGCCCAGTCCTGATGGTCAGGGTAGTCCAAAAATCCAGACAGTCTGGGCAGGTTTGGGCTATCGCACTCCGGCTTCACGACCAAAAGTGGCACCAGTCTCCCGACCATGTTCCGGCTTTACGTTCCTTTGGTAAATCGAGCGATCGTCTCCATACTAACACTTGTGCCAATCCATCCTACCCGGGCCTTGCTCCAAAAATCTGTCGCAGAAATAGACGTCATAGCACTTTGCGCCACACGGGGGTCACCAGGATCCCTACTCAGAACCTCTTTTGCTCGTTGGGCCGGGTCACGAGTGAGTCCAGCGCTTGCGCCATAGGCCGCCCCAAGCAATGAAGGAAGGGGTCCTGAGAATCGCCGGAGGATGCTCCTAAACTCCACTGCCTCGTCTCACGACTATAGGCTATGGGCCATTCCGACCGTGGCTCCTGTTGAAGCAGCAAGGATCCCAGTAAAGCCGCCGCCAAGCCTGAGTTCGAGCCGCCAATGCAAAGCAAAGCTCATGGAGATTCGGTACCTTGAGACTGTACCGACTGCAGCCATGAAGCTCAGCATGCCCAGCACATACAGTCCTGTAAGCTCTGGAAGGTCTGAACACATGGGGTGTATTGTGTTTTAGTTACTTTAGTTTGGGAAACATAGATGATCGCCGCCCAGGCCCAGGCTACAGAAACGGCCTCAGCACCTCAGAGCCTCAGAGCCCTTGCGAGTCTCCTGAGAAGGACAGGAGCAGGAAGCCGCCGTAGAAAGCGACGTCGCAAAGGCGAAGGATGCCGAGGTACCTTCGGACCTGCGCTAGTTCTGCAATCCATGAAAGAGGCCCAAACCCTTATGTGAGTTTCGAGACTCATATCATGCCAAGGAAATACATGAACCCGTCGGGATCACGTGGTTCCGGTTTGCAAACTCACGAACAGTCTCCGTACGCAAGATCAGATTCGACGAGGGCTGCGAGCTGCGCGTCTCCGCTGCGCGTATCGTAGTCACTGAAGTGTTAGAATACTAACGGGATTGCAAACATTTCCATCACGCATGTGATTGATGAGTCATGAGGTAGGAACTCCATGGTGCAAGCTGAATTCGAACCCCGCCTCCTTAGCATGTGGGCGCATAGGAGCCTCTCCCCGGCCATGTGATGGCATCTCCCGCTCCAGCAGAGACATACCGGCTATGCGCAGTTGAAGTTGTAGCTTAAACAAACGAAGTCGAAAATCAAGCGTGAAAGCTACGACGCAGAAACTGCCACGATGGGAACGGTGAGAGATGGGCCTGAGCTAGCCGACGACTAGGCTCACGCGCGTGCTAGTCAAGTTGCTACTTGTAGTCTGCTAGTCTCGGACTCTTGCTCCACACAGAGCCCCAAGCCTATAATCTACAACTTGATCTTACACGGATTACATATGATGACATCCTTGAAACTGCCACTTGCAGGCTCGGGCCGGAGCAGCAACGGCACTCTTGCTCGCGCTCCCTCGAGACTATGTCGGGCTGGTCTGCAAGTGAGAGAGTGGGAGCTGCATGGACCCCCCACTCAACTGCCTCCGTTGCTTGCGGGATGGCAGTGACCTTGCCCTCGCCGTTGAACCGCCACCCGTGGTAAGAGCCTTAGAATGCCGGATGCACACGAGCGCAATTTTAGACGGCGCTTGCTGGCCCGAGAACCCGTGGCCAAAAGTTGAAAAGTTCCATTCGCAGCAATGGGGGGTGTGGGAGGGGCACGAGCAAGAGTCAAGTGGCTCTATTGGAGTCAAAGTTGTACTTCCTCACGTTGGGCATGTTGCTGTGGAATGTTGGGTTTTTTACGTCTCTCTGTTTTGCTTCGGCACGATGTTCCTGTTTGGGTGGAGGATTTTTTCTTGTTGCTCTGGGGTCTGCGCTCACACTTGGAGGGGTTCAAGGTTTCAGTGCTATTTGGATTGTTATCGCTTCATGGTTCCTTGCATTGACCCCTCTTTTCCGTCTGCCAGTTGCCCTTTAGTCGGAATGCCTATCAGGCAGAAGTGTTGCCTGCCTGGGTCAGAGGTTGTTTTCGAACGGTTCAGGTTCAAGGTTTAGGGCTGCAGTGCTCTACGGGTCGAGGGTTAGGGCTCATGGCAGGCAGTTGGCGATGTGAAACCCACAACCGAACGATCGCCGGATCCGGATTCATCAGAGGATTTCGGATGGGAAATGCCCTTCAACTGGACGACTACTGACATACCACGCTCCGAGAGGCACATCAAAGTGCCGTCTTTCTCGATGCGGCCCTCACCTCGGGTTGCGACTTGACAGCATCTGGCCTGTTGATGGCACAACCTATAGAACCAGGACTTCGGTAACTTGCTGGACCCCCTGCAAGTCCATCGGAGGCCCTCCTTGACCCATACCCCGAACCCTAAACTCCATGTCCTCTTTGCCCTCTTTGCAGCAGGAGCTCTCAGCGGCACAGCACGGTGAGGGCAACGATCCTGGCGAGGACGCACGGAATGCCCTGAGAGAGAGAGAGAGCGCGAGAGAGAGAGAGAGATATATATATATATGGGCATATATATATATTATACATACGTATGCATACATACATATATATATATATGTACATACAGTATTATATTCCTCGCTGCAGCAAAAGCTGCGCCAATGACTTAAACAGGTCCAGCTCAGCAAGTTCGTTCACCTTACGTCCTAACTGGTGCAACATACCACCAAAACATCAAAATCCTGACGATTGCTTTGGCGAGTTGTGAGAATTCAAATGAATGCCTCACTCGAGGCCGTTTCGGGGACTCGTCGCACTGCATGGATGCCTACGTGCAAGATCAATAATACACAGGTGCCTGTACATATTTAATTGTTTGTATGTGCATATACATGCATCTGTATATATAATTACCATAGAGAGAGAGAGAGAGCGAGACACCGTATACAACAGGCGACCATGTAGCAGCCAGAATTCTTCAACTTCCACACTGCATCCATCCACCAAAAGCGACTTCACTAATCATCACTTTTTGACACTGGACTTGCTGGCTGCCAGAACATGAACATGACCCTCCCGCTTGTTGCCACACACACACACAGACACACACTTATCACCACTACAAACAGTACGTCTTTGCGCCACTGCGAACATCTTTGCTTCCGGGCGATACTCGTGCTGGAGCCAGCCTCGAAGACACGCCACTCTCCATCGCCGTCGACCCAAGCGACAAGATCCTCGCCTGGTCAATCTACACTGGTGGTGTTCGTTGGACCACGCGACCCTTGAAACTCGCTCTTGACCCACGCTGGAAACGTTGCACCATGGAGGGGTGAAGATGAAGATGAGTTCGAGCCTCGGGCAAGCCTGAAGGGGCAACCGACAAAGTGAGATACTTTCTCTCCTAAGTGTTCCTTAATATCCAGGTGAAGCAAATTCCATCCCAAAGCTTTTTGCCTTCCCCAGTGCCTTTCAGATTTCAATAGCAGATTCACTGGTAACCACACACCACCTACCCAAAGTGGTGTCTGCAGCCAGAAGCTAACAAAAACTCCCGACTTCCTGATGCCGTCACTCGAGGCCCAAGCCCAGAAGCTGCAGCTTGGTCGGACGTGTCCCGTCCTGGTGCAGATTTCATCTCGTGCTCGTCGATGAGGGGATTCATCAAACATGCGGTTCCACTTTCATTACGATAGCGAGCGTTCAACATAGGCGTCGTTCATCACGTGACTCCGCTGCTGTTCTTGAGCTGATTACCTACCACAGCCGACAGGGTTTCAGATCGGGAGACTTTTTTCCCTCCTACCTAGCAAGGACAGGGAGACTAGGAATTACGCCTGTTCTGAAAATTCGTTTCTACTGCCAGGCCGCTACTGCTGCTGTTGCCAGATCTACTGCTTTACTACATCCACGACAACGACGACTGCAACAAAAAGCACAACCACAAGCCACATCCACTGCGGCGACGACAAATACTGACACCGAGGGTCCAAATCTTCGATGACAGCCATCGGGTACCATGCCTTCAGGAGGCCAGGGCAGGACCGGGGGCGGCAGGAAGTTAGCTCTAAAAAGCTTCCTTCTGGCATGGTCAGGCTGTACTTTTTTTTGCCTGGCCCATGGCCAAGTGGACATTCTCAGGCTTCAGAGCTCAGAAATGGAAGATGCAGCATGCTCAGGATACTTGGCGGTACAGGCCTTCTGCCAGACGAATATCTCGCCCCAAGAGTCAGTTTTCACATCCTCCTGGCAGGCTTGGAGCGAATCAGGGGCTGCCTGTACGCTTACGTGCCGTTGCGTGTGTACCACGCACGTTAATGGCTGACTCCATCCTGGCATAGCCGAGTGGAGATTCGTCGAAGTCAACTTGGCAAATTGCTCAGAAACTTGCCATGCCAGCCTCAGGGTTGAGGGTCGTGGCTGGCGGCCCTTGCCGTCGGCGAGCCTTCGATGCCTTCCGCAGGGCAGAGGCAACGATGATAAATGGCCGAAACTAACAGGTCTGACTTGCTGTGGCCATGCCTATAACCCTCATGATCATCATCGAATTTGTCGCCACCAATAAGAACTTCTTAGGGTTGACAGGGTAACAGTACCGCGATGACAATCACAAAATCATATAAGCACCTGAAGCCAAGATCGCAATCAAATACCATCAACATCTCATCACAATCACCGTTCGCATCAAGCTGATCTGAGACGCGATCCCGACATATACACACACGCGCACACAAACGAACACACGTCGCAGGATCTCCCACGAACCGCACGGAGAAAGCAACGACGTTGTTGATTCAACGGCAGGTGCGGCCGAAACACACATACGGCCATTGGAACCTGTGCATACGCGTTTTGGCTGTTGCGTACAGTATCCAATGGTAGACCAAAGTTACGGTATTGCACTAAAGACTCGCTAGTATCAGTTACTTATTCCAACTTAATCCGAAGCCGAAACTGACTGTAGGTAAAGTTTTAGATTTCTGGTTTGAGTAGTAACGAAATGGCATCATGCCCACACGCTCACGGTTTCCACACCACCATGGGCCTTGGAGCGCTGCGCCCCGCGGTATGCGGCGGTTGCGCCGAGAAGAGTTCCGACAGCCGAAGCTGCTGGTGCTAGCGCCTTGCTTGTGCCGGGATGGCACGCTGTCACTCTCGAAGTAGCCGGAAGACACTGAGAGGGTGCTAGCGTGCAGCTTTATAATTTATCGCACATGCGTGACCTATTGCAATAGGCAGTTCAGACAGGCGATCAAAGCTGTGCATGGTGGGATGTGCTGCCCACTGTTTCAGGAGCACCCCACTCGGGAGGGCACACTGACTGCTGCAAAAGGGGGTGAAATGTTGCCAATGGCTCAGGGATGAAGCAAGTAAGTAAACCGGATTGGATGGCACTGACAGTTTTGCTGAATAAATACCCGTCGACAGCTGCATTGAAGACATTTGATCTTGGACATGCCTTCGACCTGTGCACAGGACTTTTAGGACGCCCACATGCACCCATGGAAGGATAACAGCCGGGCATGCGTACGACCTCCCGGAGTGCTTCGTGCATGTTCAGGGTTGTGTGTGGCCTGAAAAGGGCTAGGATCTTGTGGGACACTTTGGGGGGTTTTCACTAGGGTCCCTATACCCTAAACCGGAGCAGGAGGAAGCTGAAGCTCAACCGGGGAACATTGCCAACCGGCTTGCTCGCCACTCGGCGGGTGGAGGACCTCTTCAAGCTCCGCGAAGTCGCAACGCTTCGTTGCACCGGAGCCGCAGGTGCCAGGAAGGCGGCGTCTAGAGCTTGCATAGCGGTAACAGTAACAAACAGCTGGGAAAACAGTGGGAGATGCTGCAACAGCTGCGTGGCGGCGGCATCATACATGTCCAAACTTTGAGAGGTGTCTGTTGCCGGACATATCCTGGAAGAAGCTGAACAAACATATGCTACACCTCCCCTAACCGAACAGGCAACCCGCTTCAACCAGCAAGACATCATGTCATGTTGCGACATTGCTATACCGCCCTGGCTGTAGGCTTCTAGCATCTGGACAACCTGCCTCATCGGCTGTGGTGGTGTGGTTCCTCACAAACCAGTACTGTCGGCGGAATGCAGGTGTAGACACCGCGTGCAGCTTCTTTTGACTTGGACTCATGCAAAGCATCAGCCTTAACGAAGGCACGGCGCAAGGTGGAATGAGACAGGGCAGTTTGTCCAGCCTCGCAGGTTTCCGATTGGCTCGTCAGAAACACTCAAAGTTCGCCAGAAGGAACGTTCGTGAGGTCCTGCAGCATACGGCCAATTCCGCAGCTGCCAACGCTGAACCACAGTTTTGATCGTATACGCGTATAGCAGTGGCTTGGTCAGGCAAACGGACGAGGCCAGCAGTAGATCTCCCTTGTCGTAGCCATTCTTCAATCGGCAGTCAGGCGACCCAGCGCAGGCTAAATAGTCCACATTTCTCGCTGTGGGCTGTGGGATACCTCCGCTCACCACTGAACCGTTCTACTCCGCATTGCAAGTGCTGTTTGCTTGCACCCGGCTGCACCAACTTCCTTCGTGATGTTCTGCTTGCAGCTTCTTGTGCGATTGCCAGGCGCTCTTGTGCTTGCGATGTCACATGCCATCAGCCGGAAAGCATCCTGCTCCTCGTGGTCATAGAAACTAGGATGCAGCAATGCAGCAAAGCACGGACACCTCGGCTTCTCATGTTGGAAACCATTCCAACTCAAGGCTGCCACAAGGGACAGACCCTGGAGCCACCTTCACATGCAAAGTATCCAGCAGGTTCACGTGTTTCGTGCAACGAAGGATAGCAGCTAGGATGCAGAGTCATCGCACCAGCAGCCATCGGCATCCTGATGGGCAGATTTTGTTGAGTCACGGTCATGGTGGTTGCGGGCCCGTGTTACAACCCGCTGCAGGCACCGCAGGTGGTTACACATTTGCACATGGAAGGGGGGACAGACAGGCAATGAGAGGAACCCGACACAAGCACTTCAGCTACATTATCCCAGCACCAGCAATACTACTGCCAAACGGCCTTCAGCATGTCACTACACGATGACATCACAAGGTTCGCGGTGCTTTCCACAAAAAAAAGAATCCAAAGAGGCTGAATCAAGTCGTCTCTGCTTTAGCAGCCTCAGAATCAAAAGCCTTCTGGAAGTCATCCAGCACGATACCGTACTCAATGGTCGAACTGACTATCATGATGTTGTTTGTGTGAACTTTTCCCACGTCCGAACTCCGACTAAATGCCTGATAAAGTATGCTGTGGAGCAATGTGAGTGAAAACATGATGTCTCAAAGTTCGCCAAATCATAGAGTTGTCTTTGCACGCCAAGCTTTTCAGGCATGCATGCTCTGTGCCAGGTGGAAGGACAAGCTCCTCGATTTTCCGCCGTCTTTCGCTTGGCTTTTCGCACTCACTCGGCAAACCCTGCAATCCGAGAAGCGATGTCGGCATCTGTCATCAAGTACGAGTCTACCGGCTTGGTCTTCACAGCTTTCGCATATACATCCGCAACTTTGCTGCAAGTCGTAACGCGCTTTGGCGGATCGTGTCTGCCCTTGGTGTGATAAGGCCACAAAAACAGCACGTTGCCTTTGAAGCCTTTCACATTGTTGCCCACCCCCGAGCCATCTAAGCTCTTCGGAAATGTCCCATCGAAAAACCACAGCCAAGGCCCCATGTACTCTTGCAGGGCAAAGTTAGGATCTTTCTTCATTTTGGCTTTGTACTGAGCTTCATCCATCTTGTTCAACCTGTTTTCCAGTACCAAGTTGCCCGATCGTTTTGGATGTGCCATTTTAAATTTAACCGCCCGCACTGCACCCCAGTCTCGACCGTAGAAAACAGGCTTGGCCAAGCCTAGCCAATCGAGAAGCTCCAAAAGGATCGCCACATCCGAGTCCAAATGTTTCTCAGCAGTTCCAGGCAATTTGGGTGCCAATACCTGACGGTTGATGTCCCTCAATGCGGTTATGAGGCCTTCCAGCTGTTCCAACTCGCTGCCTAAACCGCCCAGAAGAATCACGGTTTCTTCAGCAGCTGACTGCCAGGCGCCCCAAATTTCGATGCTACCCGCCGTCAAAGCAACAGATCCTCTGCCACCAAAGAGGTGCAGTTCATGTGCCGCTTCCGCAATCTTCGTTTTCTCCTGATCTGCTCTGTCCTGCGCCTCTTTCTGCGCCACCTTGTTTTTCACATGTGACGCCTGCATGGCAAAGCGAAGGGTGCTGACGCTCTCACTGAGGGAGTCGGCTGCTTGTGTGACGCAAGCAATGAGGGCAGTCTTACTGTTGCCGCCCAACCCTGATTTCAGCAGCATCGTCAACGGTGACGCATTGTAGGGAATGAAAGCCTTTGTCTGATTGATGTCGGCTTCAATCAGAGACATGACCACTCGTCCCAAGGCGGTCAGAGACAAGTTTACATTGGTTGCCTCTGTAAAGCCCTCACCAGTGACTCCACTCCTTGCTACACGCTCGCTGCCAGCCAAGTCAACAATGAACATGGACGAGAAAACATCACCGCCGTCACCGTGTGTCAGTCGCAACATCAATATGGCATGGCTACGGCTGGAAACTTCATTCATATCCTGTGCTCTTGTAGCACGTCGCGTTGCTCCCTTGGCGACAGCTTGGAGAATCTCAGAAGCAGACGTGGCTTTGTGGCTTGATAGACCCAGCAGCTCTACTCCAGCTTTGCCCTCGACTAGTTTCCCAAGCCCTGAAGCATCTGCCAACAAATCCTTGAAGTCGTCCAAGTACAGCTGCACGTATTCGTAGTGCAGTTCTTTGTCTGCTGGCAACCTCTCAAAGATGTCTGAGAGACTCCTGGCAACGATTCCCGGATCCTCTGCGGGACCAAAAATGGTGTAGGTCTTTCCGGTGCCGGTCTGCCCATAAGCAAAAAGTGTGACATTTGTCCCGGCCAAGAAATCTTGGACAAAAGGCTTTGCCGTGGAATCGTAAACAGCTTCTTGGCTCATGGACTGCTCGAACACACGATTGAATACATAACTACCCTTCAAGCTGGCATCACCAGCTTGCACGACGATCCGCTGTGGAGGAGGGTCTCGCGGAAAGTCTGTGTCGGAGACGGCCAGGCAATTCTCCGATCCCGCTTTCAATTCTCTTTCTAAAAGCGGTCTGATCCGAATGAAAACTGAAAACGTGTCGTTGATTTCGCCCATTTCGATTGAAGTCATCTCCGGCCCCTGCAGAGCAATCTTGGCTACCACCTTCCGAGGGGGTGCCGCTACGTAGTCAAAGAGCTCGCGAAAGCAATCTGCTGAAGCTCGGAAAACTAAAGCATGACCGGCCTTTGCCAAAGCAGTTTTCTCCAAGTTGCCGGTCCACCACGTACCGTCCCTCATACTCTTGATTGGAGTTGGCCCATCTGCATCTTTCACTTTCCAAAGGACGAAGGTGCCCAACAACCCCATCGTGCTTGGATCCAGCAGCAGTTGCGAAAGTTGGTTCAGACCTGAAAGCATCCAAGGAGGTTGAGCTGGATAAAACTTCTCACAGCCACAAAGCATGATGTCAGCTCCTCGTGATTCGAGGTTTTCACGGAGTCCCTTAGGGACTTCTCCGATCTGCACGTTCAGAAGCACATGATGCCCTGCAAATGGAGTACCGTCTTGCGCATAAGCACGCAAAAATGCACAGGCACCTATACCCTCTGCAAAAACTGAAACACAGCCATCAGGTATCCTGAGGCATTCCATGAGCCGTAGTAGCAGCTCTCCATCCAGAGCAGACCAATCTTTGCTGCCTGGTCTTCCGCTGGCACGGCCAAAGCCTGGAAGATCCAGAGCAACAACGTGGAATCCTTTCTCTGTCATAGGTAACCAGAAGTGGCTCCACAAGGCCATGCAGCGATCATCTCCAAAGCCGTGAAGACACAAAGCCACACGAGATTCTGAAGCTTCAGCCGCTTGGAGGCATCGAAGGGGCATGGTGTACTCGATGCCTCCTAGGCAAGTCTTTGCCACGTAGCCGACCATTCGAGAGAATAGCAGCTTCTCGTCCTCGCTGAATGTATCGTCCCGGCCGAAGAAGGCATCCGCATCCTCCATGTCCTGTGGCTCCAGGAACATTCGCTCCGTCGACGCCGGAACATGGACTTGGACTCCATCGGCCGAGGCATTCAGCGATGCCCCAGAGCCCATGGAGGCTGTTTCCACAATCAACCCACTATGGGAAGTACTGCCAAAATTGACTTGATTGTGACCGTTTTGCCGGCCGGGTAACTTCTTACATGGTCATGGTCTGTGCAGCACGTGTCCAGCCAGTACTCTTGAATGCTCCAGGAACATAAGCGAACAGCCCTTGCTTCGCCTTCAATTTTGTTGCAAAGCCCTTCAGTGTCATGGTATCACGCTCTATGGTGGCGAGCGGAAGAACTCAGCCCCTGCTGCCCAGATCCCTATTATACATTAGTTATTATTAGTTATTATAGCCCACTCCCGTAATTGACTCTACAGTCTACAGTCTCCACAGGTAGTCTCCACAGACCCTGGCGACGCAACGTTGCAAACTCTGAAGCCCGGAGACTCAAACCTTCTTGACGTAACCCTGCGGCCTCACGGGTGGCGGTGACTCTGGATCCGGTGAAAGAAATGCCTTTGGAGAAGTCGATTAGACTCTTAGACTCAATTTAACCTGGGGTGAAGCACTGGTGTCTAAAAGCCAAGCAAGAAGCACGATCAAGATGGCGTTTACACTCACAGCCACACCCGGAGCTTACCCTCACGGTGCTGCGAATGTCCCCAATGATTGGAAAGTAAAGGTGCTGAACTGGTCGCCGCTGTTGTTGCACGATGCGCGCTCGCAGTCCTCGCGTGCTTGCGGGAGTTCTGCCATGTCCGAAAGCCGCTGGCAGAGAAGCAGCACCATCATGATTATTTCCATGGTTCTGATCCAGCTATGGTTGCTGAAATATGATTCGAAGCCTCAAAACAACAAAGGCAATCGGCCTCTGAGCCTCCCTCAGCCAAAAGCTGCCGACAGAAATCGAAGTAGCAGGGCCGGACATGGCACACGCAGAAAGCGTCAAATTGCGATTCGGCCTGGATCGCACCAGACACCTCCACAGACTTGGAAAAGATGCCTCCGCACTTGCAGCTGGCACCTGGCAAGCGTGGGCAAAGCGAAGATAAAGTTGCTAAAGCTTGGAATAGTGGCCTGGGATACAAATTCGCCATACCCACGTCGGAAGAACCGAGCTGACACAGCTTGGACTGGGCACGGCACCAATCTGCACTTGCGCCACTTGGCAGGTCTTGGGCTCCTTGGGTGTTGCCGGCGTGGTGGTTGTTGTCGCGCTCCTGAGGGTGTTCAGAAGGACGTTGGGATTCGGGGTTTGCGGCCAAGCAGGAACTTCGATTCGAAAGGACTAGGTTCAGCTTAGGCATGTCCCGGCGGAACGTACGGCAATTTTAAATTTTGTGCATGAAGAGGATCAAAATGGACCGCCTTGCGTAAAGCCTTCGACCGCAAGCCGAAAACTCCATCCACGGTGCCCTGCACAACCCCCAGCCCGCCTGTACTTCAACTTGGGACAATCGCGCCCATGCTCCTTCTGGGTGGGCTTGTGGTGAGCTTTCACTAGGTTGCCTCGGCTGCAGCGCCGGAGACCTGCCTGCCGACTCGACACTCCTTCTTCCAGCTGTTGAGCTGGGGACTCCGAATGCTGTAAGCCCCATGGCCACCATAAGCCCAGGCACAGTCGAACTTGTAGGGGCAATGGCTCCCTGTCTGATAGTTCCAAACGCCTTGAATGCTCGAACAGTCTAGACGAAAAATCACTCCCACCAAACACACTAACGACTTCGCAAAGGCTCCTGACTTGCACAAGAACAGTAGATTGTAAGCAAAGTCGGCCCCAGAAGCACTGGTCAATCTGCCGCATCTTCAGCCCGTGCGGCTGCTCCTGAGCAACGTACAGGTTGGATTCTAGGATGCAGAACGTATTCGGCGAAACGAAAGCAACCAGAGACAGACAAAACCGAAAAGACAGCATAAAGCAAGCGCCTGCATCTTCTAACACTTGAAAGTCTATATATTAAACTGAGCCGGGCACGGGCCAGAGGAGCACTAGCAACGCGACACAGACAGCAATTGCACGAAGAGCACTGGAGACATGCGACCTCCTGAAGGAGACTCATGGGCCAGCACACAAGAAGAGCTGGTCGAGCAGGTCTTGCAGAGCAAAACAGCTGGGCTACTCCATTGGGATCAAACAGCCACCTGCGGTAAGTTGGTGAAAGAGTGCATGGCAGTCTGGCAGTGTGCCCAGTGTGCCAGAGTCCGAGTCCAACATGATCAGGCCATGGCTCGAAGGCAGGCACTTCCGCAGCATTCAGTGCTTTCTTGGCCTGTGGGACAGAAAGGCGGCTTCTTCCTCGTGCTGCTGGCTGGGGCAGCTGTGGCAGCTGTGGCAGCTGTGCCTAAACTTCCATGGAAGCTTTCGAACGCAAACGAGCTGCACAAGTTTGGTGCGGCCTTCTCGCTCCGATGGTAGTAGAGCGTGTGGAAGTATCCCTGACCACCTTGCTTGCAGGGCGGGTCACAAGACGACTCCGAGCTCCAACTGCAAGGCGTGTCACTCCGGGCTAGAGGATTTCAAAGAGAGCATCTGCAAAAAGCGACAGCCGCACAGAGACAGAGAGAGAGAGAGAGTCCGACATGGCCAGGCCACACTCTGCCCCCACGAAGTAGCCGCCAGCGGGCTTGAAACCTCCCCCGCCCCAGCCGTTGGTGCGGTCGAAGGTGATGTTCCAGGCAAAGAGCCTCTAGCAAATCGAAACACAGAACTAAGTCAATCTCAAAATCCACTCTGAAGCCCTTCAGCACTGAAGCCTGTCAAAACAGCCCACTTTCGGGGAGGAGACTTGGCGCCTGGGATCAGTACTGTATCTCTCCACGCCGGGACACTCGGCAGCCCGAAGAAGTCGCCGGTCCGGCCGGAGTGCAAAGAAACCTTCCACACTGCTTGGGCATGTCTTCAGAAGAAGCGATTGTGTTCACGGCTGGAGCTCGTGTGTGTGTGTGTGTGTGTGTGAGCCCTTCCTGTCAAAAAATCGCGATAAGATCGAAGTCTGCTTGCTGGAGATCGGACGTGCATTGTTGAGACCTAGGGCCTAGGGCTAGGGGTCGGCGATAGCAACTGTGTATGATCTCAATAGCTCCCAATCACCCGGCCTGCCTTGTGGACGCAGAAAGCTGTGCTTGTACTAGACCTCCCGGTTACAGGCTCTTTTGCCGATAGAGGTGCACAAGACTGCGCTCTAGACAGGAGCGCAGTCAGTCAGTCACTTCTCTGCGGCCATTGGCATCGCTGTCGATGATCAAGAAGTGTGTGTTCTCGCCAGCTACGTCAACGCCAGACACACCGCACATGACGCGGCACAGCACCGCCAGTCATGCAGTCATGCCGTTGTCAGCCTTTGTCTCCTG
Organism: Symbiodinium sp. clade A Y106; assembly: GCA_003297005.1. Classification (NCBI taxonomy): domain Eukaryota; class Dinophyceae; order Suessiales; family Symbiodiniaceae; genus Symbiodinium; species Symbiodinium sp. clade A. The sequence continues at coordinate 48,213 of BGNK01001057.1, forward strand.
AAATTCTGTCTGCAAGCTTTCGTTGAATCGTGTCCCTGGAAGCGCTGCATCTTTCTTCACATGGCCTTGGCTCAGTTCAGTAGTGGGTGACCGAGTGCAAGCACACCACAGTACGCCTTCCTGCCGTGAAGGCTTATTGCGGCACGCTTGCACCCGGTCACCCGCCACTGCCTGTCCAGTTCACCCGCCAGCAAGCGTCTACCGGCTGCAAGACCCAAGTCGTTCAAGTCTGACCCAAACTCGTTGTGCAAAAGCCTGCATCTGTCGGCGGACTTACGGCTCCGCGGGGACTCAAAAACTTCCGCGGCCGATTCATCTGTGCCCATAGGTCTGCCTCCACCTATGTGAACAGAAGGATCTCCACTTCGGTCACCTATTCGGCTACGCAGAGCCGCATGAGCCGCATTGAATTGCATGCAGCGGACGCAGAGTGCCCCCACTTGTAGGATGGCCAGCGCTGGCACTGGCTGTGCTTTGTTGACCAAGCATCGTATCCATATAGTGGCCGGGCCTTTCAGATCAATCTTCTTTCGAAAGCTGACAGATCAGTTGGTGGCAACACTCCAGCAGTGAAGTGGCACTTGCATATCTTGCATGAGGAGACGACGTTTCCGTGGCTTTGCAGTCTCTTCCTCCTCCTCCGGGTCCTTGTCATCGTTCCTCTTGAAAACAACATATTCGGGATAGCACTGGTCAGCTTCGTACATCACCAGCCTGCGAAACACACGCTTGCCACCTGTGCTGTCGAACTCTCGAGCGCTGACTTTCTCCGCGGCGTTCGCATCAGATTTGGTACAGTTCAGCTTGACCGCAACAGCACGGCAAACTAAAACAGCAAAGTAGTATCTGCCTTGCTGACTCGCCCGGATATACCCCTCCGTAAATGTGCCCGTGCTTGAGCCCGCGAGGTCTGAACGTGCCCTCGGCGACTGCCAAGGCATGGCCCACCTGGCGCAGCTGCTTACCATGGAAAGCATCTACGCCTCGTTGATGGATCCACGGAAGCGAATGTACCGGTGTACTCGGAGGCCTTTCTCATTGTCTTAACAGGAAGTCTTCGACACGACCAGGCAGCGAGGCGATTCTTGCCTCTTTCCAATTCTCTGGGTATCCGGTAGCCATCGTAATTTTTAAAACGGGTTTGATGCAAGGCTGGCCGATGTCGTGGCCGGCTTCGAATCAGCTTTTACGACCTGGCGCATCCCATGGACACAAGTGTGCTTATGCAAACACCTTGACACTTACAGTATCGGCCTTCGAAAGCCCTGCCTTTGTGTAAGCCAATGCTGTTGCACGTTTGGGATTTGGGCCCATGCTTGAGCCAAATGGCTACCGCTCTCTCTGCCGCCCTTTGCATCTGATGTCTGGCCGCGAAGACTGGCAGCCAAGGAGCCGATGTTGAGGGGCTCGCCGACGCCACCGGAAGTGCTGAGAAAATAGCCTTTGCTGAGACTGAAACTGAGTCTGTACTAGCTTGGAGTTGTATCATGGTATCTGCTGTCGCCATCTTTCCCAAGCTTCACAGGATAAACGACTGACATCCTGCAGCATTGAACGTCGCTACACATGTAGGGGAGCTTGCATAGCCATGTTTACTGATTTCACGAAATTGCACGTTTGCCAAGAGATGTTATGGCTCGCAGATGCCATGGATACATTATGCGCATGCGACATTTCTCAACGCATTGCAATGTGCGGATACGACGGACAGACGGTACGTGTAATCATGGTATTGCTGCGCTGCTACATCTTATGCTTTCCCTCACGAGGACCTCGTGAGGAGAGCTGGGCGCCAAACGCTCTATTCATCTCATCGTCTGTCTCTGGGAGACCCCTGCAGGTGCCGCATCACTCTCTGTCCAGGGGTCCTTCTCAAACCCAGCGCCGAAACAACAAGGGCTGCAATGGCTGTACATCTCAATGACCGAGGCCCCAGGAAGGATCTCGTCTTCAGCCCACTTCGCGCAAGTCCAAGGAGCCCAGGGAAGCGCAACGGAACACAGCTGAGACGGAACCTTTGTGCAACCATGTGTGGGGCCCGAAGAAGTCAACTTCCTGATGTTTTCCACCTAGTCGGCTTGATACCGCAAGCCGAAAAGTTGGGGAAGGTTCGGGAAGCAAAGTCGCAACCAACAGTGGGAGCCTGAAAATAAGAAGCTTCATGGTGCTCAAGATCCAAGATCCTACAAAGTCTGCTGAGCAGGGCTCCCTGGAACTCCACATCCTGGTCGTAGAAGGCCACGGCATCGAAGGAGTCCAGGCCTGGACGCAGCCACTGCTCTTCCGATCTAGAGCTCTGACTTCTGCGTGAGTTGTGCATATCTAGTATATGTATATATACTATATGTATATATATATATAATATACATATAGAGAGAGAGAGAGTAGAGGACTTCAGCGGTTTTGACTACTGTTGTGTGCATGGCTGGGACCTCACACGAAATTTCCTAAATTACTAAATGCCAGTGAATGCGTTGCCTCAGCACGTGCTGAAGACCCGGCTCTCGGGGTCTTATGTGGGCTGGAGTAATCCGAGGTCGCGTGCGACGTGTCGGCAAGCATCTCCACTCAACATTGCCAGACTGGCGCAATATCCAGATTCCAAGCACGAAGTGCATCCAGGAAGGAGGTTTCAGCACGCAGCTCCACGGCACGGGAGCTGATCCTTAACTTCTGCCAAAGATCCGGTGGTGTGAAGGCGGACCAAGTCTTGCGGTCCACACCAGCCGTCCACTTTGCCTGGTCATCTGCCCTAACTCGAATTTGAAGCCTTGAGAACGTTCTACACAGGAATGCCCCCGTGCTGGGACAACTCAGCGCCTGGATGCCAATTGTCCGGCCACCAGTACAGCTCAGGGGGAAGTTCCCAAGGGACTTTGACAACCTCCAGGGTCGAAAAATGAGAAGATGCGAAGGTGGCAAGCGGAGTCCCGCCAGCCTGGACTCCAAACTGCTTCAAGCGGCTCCTTGGACGAGACAAAGCGGGACTGCTGCGGTCGCAATGCAAACTTCGGGCTTGCGGGCTGGGACTGGCGTCTGCCGATGGAGCCGAGGCTCCAATGAGTCTCGCGCAGCTTGCCCACGTGCGCCGTTGGTATCAACACCTGAGTGTTGCAGTGTCTAGGCGTCTGGGCTGACGACAAGCATCATTCTCGCATCCGTTTCTGATGTAACCTTATGCAGCAATGCGAGAGTGGCGTGAAGTATGCCTATCTCGGCAAACCATTGCGACCCCTGCTTCTGCTACAGTTACTAGATCAGAGTGATGCCAAGTGCACACGCACCATTCGAGCAGCACCTGTCCACTTGCAATGGCAGTTCCTACAATCACTGCCATTGTGTTCATGATGCTGGCTGGTTGTGCGGTCATTCTGGCTGCACATGTTTTTTCGTCACTACAGTGTTACTATTCTATTCTCAGGTGATGGACATGCATGCCACGACACGAGAACGACAAACACCACGACGACGACGACGAGGACGACACAATCAATATGTACACGAGCATCCGTATCATCGTCAACGTCGCGATGTGCGATGTCGGACCTGGGCTCCTACCACACAACTTTATCCAAGACAAACTCCACTCACATGCGCTGAGAAACCACGATGTCCACCGTCGCCGTCGTTTGCTGCTGGATCCTTCGAGCACAAGTATCCGCTCGGAGGGATGCTTGCACTATGGCACTATGTATCTCCGCAAGAGCGAGTCCTGTCCGCTTCTTCACGCATGTTCTCGAGATACGGCAACCAGTTTTGGCCTGGCTGCTGAACCTGCGCAAAGTTTGGCAGGTCAAAAAATGAGTCGTCCGATGCTGCAGGATGCGCAACGGAAAAGCACCGAATTCCATGAGTTTCAAACCGCCGACAAGACCGTCAAAGAAGAAAGCAAGCTTTGTTGCGTGGAGCACTATAGAGGGGGAAGAACGGTCCTTCTGGGGTTCTTTTACGCTTGTTTCAAGGAGCTCTTCGTTGTAGTCTCTCCCCCGAGCCTGGGCCAGGACGAAGGCATATTTTCCACCGGGGGGGGCTTGCGCTGCACCTCTGCAAAGCGCAGTAGCATCCAACGTCGAACACCAAACCGGAAATTTTTAAACTATTTTGGGGGTTCAGGTAGAAAGACCCTCCTGCCCTTGCGTCCTTGGCGCATGTCTCCACATCGAAGCACTCCCTCCACGCGTGGCCATCACTGCAGCAGCGTTCGCAGCCCTTTTTGGCACCGGCCGTCCTTTCTGTCACCCGAGGATTCTTGGCACCACTGCTGGCCAAAGCACACTCCAGAAAGTCTCAGTCGAAGCGCAGTGATGATGATGGTGCGAGCAAATGCATTTGTCACCCGAACCACTAAGCCCCACTGGCCCGAATGTGCTGCAGATCTGTCTTTCAATTCTTAAGGCACCGTACCGTCCTGCAGGTTGGTCGGATGACCTCGGCAGCCCTCGCGGCCATCTTCCTGCCACTTCAGCCAAAAGTCTTGCAGACTCCCAGTGTCGGCTTCGGGATCCAGAGGTTGCCACCACAGCTCGGGACAAGTACGGTTCAAACATATAGCTGGCAGGGCTGGCAGAGCGGAACTATCTGTGGGATGCTCATAACATGGTACCGGAGGGTCCGCTCTTGAGTCAGTACCGCGGGATCTGCGGGCTTCTCCCTTCATGTGTCGGTGTTAAGATTGGATCCATGGCACTTTCAATTTCATTTGGCTTTCCCGTCTTCTGTCCATCAATGAGCTCAAAGCAGGAGACATAGGCACTCCCATGGAAAAGGCCCTGACAATCCCCGTTCTCCTAGCCTTTGTGCCACCCTCCTCATCCATCTGTAAGCTGGAACCATATGTCCCTGACTTGGGCGTCTGCCTGATCCTATAGGTGCTAAGTATGAAGTCTCTCCTTGGGTTCATCGAGTATATTGAGAGCAGGCGCGGATAAGCCGCGACAGGCCTGCAAGGCGAACACAATCCTGCCTGGGCAACATTTTCAGTATAAGCTTGCATATATCTACGAGTGCACATATGCACATCAACGGCTCACATAGACATGTATATACGTATGTACCGCGTGCATGTATGTATGTGCATATCAAGTGCATATATATATATATATATATGTATTTATATTTATACACGAGACAGAGAACAAATGGGAAGAAAGCACCTCTGTTATACTTCTATGTCTCTCTGTACTCCAATTAGTCACTAAGCCCTTTCTCAGAACGGCCGGCCTTCGGACTTCCTTCCATGGATCCGGCGGCTCTCGCGGAGCCTGGCCGTCCCATATGCATGGGCTCTGTCTGTGCGCGTGCGTGTGTGAGAGTGTATGTCTGCATGTGCGAGCATGCATGTACCCATGCATGATTATGCTGAATATGTATGCATGTCTGTATAGATGCACGCAATACATACAGACAGACAGACAGGCGGACGGACAGACCAGAACGTTTTTCGTATATGATATATGTCTACGTTTCTGAGTCTCATTTACGGAAAACCCTACTCTGATGATCGCTGCTCTTTTGCGGCACTGTCATGGGGGTTTTGGGCAAGTGGTTTGGACTCTCGCGACGAGGCTGTTCAACGCCCGCGAGCAGAACCCAGAACAGCTAAGTTAAGCCATCACGCATCGACGAATGCCAACAACCCAAACCATGCATCGTAACCACCAGTCCTTCGAAAGCCACAAGTAAACCCTGCGAAGACCGCACTTTGCCTGGACTGCGCCGTCAGCATGTGAGACCAGCTCAAAAGAAAACAGGCACATAAGCTATCTACTTGTATGTGTAGCTTTAGAAGCAGACTTTGCCGAATGAACAGTTCCGCAACTTCGTAGAGTGGCCTTGCTTGACTGACTAACCCTCACCGCACTCCTCAGTTGGATTGTGCAGTCCCTTTACGTTGAGTGTTGGGCCACTTGTCGGAGCCGGGTCTCCAAATAAAGATGGGGAGTACGCTGGTTAATCACTCTTTGCAAGGTAGCCACTGTAACGTGGAAAAGCCCAATTAGGAGGCTTTAGCATCACCCCGATTCGATGGCGAAATCTCTTGTCATATTGTGCCGGATATCTCTGCTGTTGGCAAGGCCCTGTGCCTCGCCACTATGCTTCCTGCCGATGCGGGGGCTGAGACTTCAAAGCAAACCCTTGGTTTGCTGTTTCAGGCTGGATACGCGTTTTGCTCAAATCCGGCACGACACCCGACCCCCGAGCCCTAAACACTCCTTGTGAGCTGAACGAAGCAACACCTGTCAGTCTTTGGTTGTGATGCCTGGCTGGCTGCATGGATAACACGTCGCCTCCGTGGATGTGACGGCTTTGGTGACCAAAGCCGCTGTGGCTGCAGTTGTGGCAGCAATGGAGACCGGGACAGTCATCATCACTGAGCTTGGAGGCAGCTGGGCACCGGATGACTCTGGCCTCCACATCTACCAACATCTCAAAACGACAAGTGACAAGAGACACTCCAGCAATCATTCCATGAAACTTCCTTCGCCCCGGGCCTTGTGTTCGCCACCTCTTCATAGCTATGTGGCACCTTCTGCCTGCAGGCGGAAGTGACCGTTGCGTCGGCCCGGAACTGAAGGAAATGCGGGGCACTCGCATGGGACCGGGACCTCAGTGGCTCCTGCGGCTGGTCCTGGAGCGAGCGCAAGGCGACCGTGTCGTCTTTCAGGTTGGACCCGATCTCCTCCGGGCACACGGCTGCTCAAGCCGTCACATGCCGCCTGGAACGCCTCACCAAGAGACAAAGCTGACAAATCAAATCCTGCCATCGCCAAAACCCTAGCCGCGCTAGCCGACTCGCCCATGACTGGCTACCACATGAAGCAAGCAAACTCGGCAAGCGGTGCATTGGCCTCTACAGCCTCTGCATACTGCGAGTGCCATCCCATGTCCTCCGGTCAATGCTTCAGATTCAGAGTCGTAGCAGACTTGGGGCTAGCCAAAGCACAGGCTTTCAGAGAAACGCATGTTGTGTGTGCGACCAGGCGCAGGCACAGGCACTTGCACCCCAGCGAGTCACACTATGATCCCCCAGTCACACAGGCACGCCTTCAGCTTATTTTGCGTGAGGTACGTTGCAGTTGCGCTCAGCACCAAGAGCAGCAAAGCCTTTGCAGAGCCACGAAATTTCAACATAGGCTTTTGCTTGCATGGATTGGGGCACCGCTTGATTGTCAAAAGCATTTGTGACTTCTTAGACACCAGACCAGACCTCAGAGTACCTCGCCTGCCACGTGAACGACGATACCATACGTTTAATCAAGCACCTCTCCGCTCACAAGAAGACATCCGAAATCTACACCTACGCTTGTAATGGCTGTCCGATGCTGTCCGGCGGGTCACCGCGTGAAGGATGTGCCAGCGGCAGGAACCACCACTTCTGGAGCTGTGTCTGGCCATCGAGCAGCGCTGGATTGGGAAGTAGTCCTATGGTGGCAAGGCGGCTGATGATGACGCCGTTTGCGGAGATGCTGCGGGAGCCCCATGGTTACAGCATAGCCTCGGTATTGCTGCTCGGTTGTTGCTGTTTTGTCTTTTGCTTTCACCGGGAGCCCTTCTCCTGCCGCAAGTCACTGAGTCACTGAGACCAAGCAAGGCACCTAATGAAACTGATTCATTGAAATGCCACCTGGAACTTGACTAGGCAAATTGCATCTCTCAGGCGGCTTACAACTGTGCGATGACATCACACCCTGCAGGCTGTTGCCACCAACATGAGAACTGGGTATCTTTTCTCGCTGCTAAAGGTCGGGGCGGTCTGGGTCTAGTCGCTCGGCAGCGTCTTGCATCGCCGAATCATGTTAAAAGTTGGAATCGTGCTGGCTCAGTGCCCTCCAGGATGGCCAGGACGGAAGGATTGCAAAGCCTTTTGCGCACTCTTGTGGTGCACGCACTATGAACCTGATCCTTCTGCGTGACACATGTCGAACCTAGGCGATCTAGATGGATATAGCGATAGAAAGGCAGCAAAACAGTTGGACGGACGATAACACAGCCACCTTACTCAGGGTGAAATATATGCTTCTGTCCACATGGCGCGCGGATACGCGTGGTATAGATTTCTAAACTTCCGAACACAGTAGAATGTCGACCTCATGGCCCGCAGCTGTGCTAGTGATTGGAGAGGTGGAGGTCAGGAGAGCGAGCTTTGCTGAGCCCCAGAGTGTCTGAGGAAGTGGCCGGCTAAATGACTAAGAGCCTCATCATTGGCCTAATCATGGCATAGTCTGCCGGACACACGAGACGACCCACATCTGTAGCAAGAACCTTCGCAAGCTCCAACGAGAGGGAAGCAACTTGCCATGATAAGAACAGTGTGCGAGCAATCGGATGACATGCAAAGCTGTCTGCAGAGCTCGTCACTATCTGCTCGGTGCCAGACGCATCCCGAAACGACCAGGTTCGTCAAGGATTGCAACGATCTTCCCAAATCAATCAATCGTGTAGGAGCTGTCAGCTCGCAACCAGAATACCTAACATGTTTTGCGCAGTCTTGGAGACCTGCCGCGCGCTACTGGCATGTGCCCAATAACCGTGCGAGACCCCCTGTGCCATCTTGCAGCAAAGAGCTGCGAAACCGCTGCAGCACCGCAGAACACCCGTCGCACGAATCGCAATGCAATTACAGGAAACCGTCGATCATTGATTCCTGGTGCAGCGGCCGCACTTCTCAACAGTGCAAGGGCATGTACACATCGTGACGGCTTCGGCAGGCGTAGCTTCTCATTCGATCTCCCATTTCGAGACGCCGCATGACTACACCCTGTTCTGACCAAAAAGACGGCGGAAATCAGCATTGGAGACCATTCCTGCCACGGGGGCATTGTACAGGTCCCAGTGCGATCCTCAGCTGCAGCGTTGCAGAACGTGGAAATCTACGAGTAACAGGTCTTTGGGGCCTGTCCTGGAAGACAGGGGTTGCCAAGCACAGTCGGCTGTAGAGCTTAAGAAGTGATGAAGATGTGTGCAGCCAATCCTCTGCACAAGATGGTTCCTCTGGTGCGACCTACACGAATGAAGGTTGTACAGATTTTCGCGGTATAGTCTCAAGATCCCACGTGCTCATAAGGTCACAGGGCCGAAGTCTGCAGCAATGATTCCAAGAAGTCGGGTTGTTTCCATTTTCCGAAGAGCCCCGCCCTCCCTGAAGCGCAAGTGACTAGCACCTCGGCAAGGCACGCTTGGCCACCTTCGTCAGCCACTCGACGAGCACCTCCCGAGTCACCTTGTCTGGTCATTGACAACCCAGAAACCATGGGTACATGCAGAAGACGAAGATGCGCCAATTACCTCTACTTCTTACCACCAGGCGCCCCGGTTTGAGCCAGGCTCCTCGCTTTCGCCGAGGCACGGGACCTTTCAGGGCCACCTCCACGGCTGCGTGGACCTCCTGGAGGGTTAGGTCCTGGACAATCCGGGGATCGCGGTGGTAGAAGTGATGTTGTGATGTTGTGGGTTGGTCGCTGCCAAGACACATCCGTCTCAATTCATCGGGCTGCAGAAGCTTAGTAGCTGATCTCTCTACTCTTCCCTGCTCAAGTAGAGAAGATCAATGGGCCTTCGCAGGGTCGATTTGCATCTTCTCCAGCCTTGCACTCACACTTCTTGGACGTGCGGCAAGAGCCAAGCGATGAGTCCAGAGATACAGGGAAGAAAAACTACTACCGCAGGATGAAAGTTCGCCACACTGCCTCTAACTCAACATATGTAGTAGTGCCACCCCTTTCCCCCCTTGGACTCCTCACACAAGATCCCCAAGGCTCTCCGCCAAGAACATTATAGTAGTATGATTTTATTCCGGAAAATATCTACTCCGCCACGCTGGCTACGCAAAACGGACTTCTGGCCTCTCCGCTTCTCCGCCGTACATGTTCATGGCACATTGGGACAATCCTCCTTTCCGTATGTCGAAACTTTTGCCCCGGTGATGTAGAAAGCATCTAGTTGTACAGCCAGGGAGGGCGCTTGTCTTCCCTCTCTCGGTGCGTCAGCTTGCTCGCTCCCTCGCTTTCTTGTCCCATCCGCCCCTGTCACGGCTTTCGACAACAAGACAACCCTTCACATCATCTTTTTGGCCACCACCATCGCAGTCATGAGTGAGCTTCTCATCCGAAGCTTGCTTTGTGCAGAACAGCACGCCCCTGGCCCTCCGAATGCCAAGCAGCAGAGTGTCGTATAAGCGCTGTTCCCTTTCTCCTGGGAGTGCTTGCAGGGTTGGTGAGGGCGCAAACTCAATGCCCATGTTCAGGGGTTTTGACACTGTCCGCCTAGAGAGTGCAGCTCGTTACACCCATCACTGCGACCGCACCTCCATTTACACCACCAAGACACTAGGACATGCGATAAACAAAGTGAAAGCAGCAGACATACTGGGTGGTGCGATCGTCTCTTACGTATTACTTGCAGAGTGCTTTTCACGATGGGGGGGCTTGTCTTGGTTTCATATTGAGCATGGCAGCCCCTACCAAACAAAGTTCTCCACCTTTAGGAAGACTCGAGCCATACCATATTGTACATTTCTCTGAGCGGGATCTAGCGGACTATGCTTGAGTATGCCTTTACCTGCCGCGAGCATTAGCAATCCGTGTCCCAGCGGCCTCTGAGCACAGCGACCGCGGCAGAAAACTCTTGGAAATCCTTGGTGCTTGGCTTTCCAGGGCTTTCGGCTTGAGGACTTGAGGCTTCAGGGGGTTTTGGTAAATTGCATGGTTCCTGAGTGGACACGCAGCCCTTCACTACACTGGCAGCGCTAGACGCTAGACAGACCTGCCAAAAGCTGGCAAAGCACTCACCAAACCTCGTGGCGCAGAACCTCTCCTCCGAACGCAAGGTGCCCCAGCAAACTGACTAACAAGGAGCCAAGTCACAGCCACAGCTGGGAATACGGACTGATGTCCGATCGTAGCCGTATACGTTCCAGATTCCAGAAGCATCAAGCCCTACTTCTTTGTCACATCGCCCGAACTCACCCTTCCAAGCTCAGGGATTTTCACTTAGAAACACACCACTCTGCAGACGGAGTATCTAGACGTCCAGACTGGTCCGTGTCCATAGCAGTTGCAACTCGCAAGCCGTGCTCATGTTCGATGCCGAGAACCTCCTTCGCGCAGATGGATCGAAACACAGTTTTGGGATTGCGGCGTTTGCAAGGGCTGTGCCACCCATCACAGCGGCTCCTCCAGCGCATTTGCAATCTCATCGTAGGTCAGGTGACCTTGAACCCAAAAAGACCGGAAGCTCTCGAGACTAATTGCAGTCCTTGTAACAAGGCAGCTGACTTGAAAGGCCTAGTGTCCAGTGGGGCTGTGCTAAGCCACGTAATCATTGAGAACTCGGTGGTCTGAGAGCAGGGGCTCTTGAGCTTCTGCGTGTTGCCGAATAAGTAGGCTTTGTTGGTGCCAGTTCCTACTGCAGTGGCCAAGCAGAGAACGGGTGACGTTCACTGAACTCGGGTCGCAGCCGCTCTGCTCATTGTCAACACGCTTGAAGCTCTCGGCTGCTCTTCGAAGATCACCTGCACCCAGCCATGCCAGGGCCAGGGTAGGTCACATAGGCGACAGCCTAAGCCCTCCTGGAAGAATCCAAACTTCAAAATACACCCGACTGGCCACGGACGCACACAACGCATGCTGATTTCCCAAAGCCGGCACCTACCGGCAGGTACGAGGCCAGGTGGAATGCCACAGCTCTCTGCAGTGGCGTCCGCTTGGCAAAACGCACCAAGGCTTTGCAGATGCGCCGCCTTTCCGAGCAAAATGATGCAGTGAAGGAGGCAGGCAGCGCTTGGCGCAAGAAGCCACATAGAGTAAGACTTAGCCTGCATCCACACATCGTTCAGGGACTCTACATGCAGCAGGGTTTGATTCAGCTCTCTGCCATACCCTAAACCGTAGCTCTAGCTTTCTTCTTGTTGTTACTCTCCTTTTATATTTTGGTTCTGATGAACACTTATGATAAGAACAGTATGCCCATGACTACAGCTACTATTATTGTGCTCATTATTAGAATTCAGAATTGCTCTCTCTTATTATTGCTACTCTTATGTTCGAAGAGCTGTCGTTACACCGCCTATGTTGAGAAACTAAACCCAGATTGCTACTCTTACTGTTATTATTATTAGTATTCTTGCTATTATTACTCTTATTATACTTACTCTCACTCAGAGGCGTAAGCACCTTTCCAGTCTCAGGAGCTCCTCACCGGCTGCCTCCTCCTGGCACTTGAACGCCACTGCAGACAGCGAACGGGCCAAAAAAATCAGCATCATAGGAATCTAAGTCATAGTCATAATACAAATAACAATAGCAAAAAGCAAATAGAATCATAAGAAGATAAGTCGTAATCAGAATCATAAGAGCATAAGTCGTAGTCATATAGTCATACACATAATCATCCTTATGAATAATAATACTAACAATAATAATGCTCAAAATCGTAAGAACACAATAATAAGTCATATAGCCATTTCAGAATCATAGGAACATAAGACATAGTCCAAATAGTTATCCTTTTGAACAATAGCGACAAGCAGCAAGTAACAGCAAGAAGAATAATGCAAAGCAAGCGATTCAATTTGGCCTGAACCGCATGCCTGTGTACTGATTGCTGCAGTACTTCGGTTCTGTGTCAGCTGTGTAAAAAAATAACCTGGCTGCATGGTTCGGTTGGTCAAAACTAGCTGAACCTAAATCAGACATGAACAGGCAACACTCTGCAACCGTTTTTCGGCTGAAGATCCAAGCTCGCCAAGACTTGTTCAGAAAGCAGTACAGTACAACTCATCCCTTACAATTACAAAGCTCAAAACAACACTGAGCCTTCACTTAACCTCAAAGCGCCTCAAAGCCCTAAACTTTTTATAGATCCCTTTTCGGAAAACGATTATAGAACCCTATAGTACCTTAAAACCCTCAGAGTTTCGAAACCTCCTCAATGGAGAGCGCCGCGCCCCCAAGCGAGTGCCGGCCCTCGAGCCGAAGACGCCGGAGGCGGCGGTTCTCGCACTTCTGCACCTCCGAACACTCCGACTGCAAGTAGGGTTTGCACTCTCGCAACTCGACCTTGTCTGGCAAGTAGGGTTTGGGGTTTAAGGTTTAGGGCTTAGGAACAGTCTAAGAAAAAAAGACGGGTGATCAGAATGGAAGGGAAAGACAGCCTGCAGTCTGTAGCTGAGGCCAGAACCTATTCACGAACACAGGAAGGGAGGCTGTAGCTGTGTGCCCGTGACATCCCGTGACTCAGCATCCCCTAAATCCTAGCACAGAAGCACCAGCCAGTCGTCACTCAGGCATTCCAGGGTGGATGGCCGCTTCGCAGGGTCCATCTCCTGTGCAGGATTTCGGACAAGAACGTTATTCGTGAAATGATTGCGGTCATCAGTCAGTATTCTGTTTCTCTCGACGATGACTGTCATTTTTTGCCTCCTGCATTGCCTGTTTGAGACACTAGCGAGGGTGATCACGGTATGCCAGTAATTTCTCATGCTATGGTTGTCATAAGGTTCACAAAGTATCGAGCCCTAGACTCTTATTTTCAAAACCTGCGGCTGCCGGCGGAGGCAGCGCACAAGTGCTTGCGCTCACATGAGATCATGTTCCGACTCCGACAGGCCGGATGACCACCGTTCAGAGTCGCCATAGGCGCGGACGAAACGACCAACTCAACACGATACACAACAGGGCACCGAAGTTTTACAAACGTTATCGCAGGAAAAGCAGTTGTTCTTTGCCCCGGCCGTACGTCCGCTGAGCAAATGATCACAGAGACGCAAGCACACAAACGGAGTTCTTGAGTGTGTGATAAAGTCTGAAGTAGCCAACAACAACCAGCAGCACGTAGCGCAACATCGCTGCCACGTGGTGATACTCTTAACCATGCTGCCTCCCAGCTTCCTGTGTAAGCCTGCGACGCATGACAAGCCACAGAGTTGCTGCATGTTGCTGCTGCGCCATGTGATACGAGAGGAAGGCTTGCGCGCTGAAACCCCGAACTCAGAATGTTTCAGGAGTATCCGTCCAGGAGCAGGAGACGGTGCAATGACCGCCATCCCCTACTATAGGGTCATGCACAAGCACGCATCACTGGCAAGGTACAAGCATACAAGCGCTATCGTAGTCAAAAGCTCATTCCTGGCAAACCAAAATTTCCGACCACGCTCCAGAATTCCGAACCCCAGTGGCCGTCTGCAGCCGCTTAGCCTGCCCTGCACGAAACAACGAAACTCAGAAGTCACGTTGTTCATGAAACCGGCACCTGCAGGATAACTGACTCGACAATGCTTAGAGTTAAGAAAAGTAGATCCGAAGGCCACCCCCCCCCCGGCATCTACTCTAGACCCGACTGGCATAGCACAAGAGCATCCGTCGCTCCAGCATTCGGCGGACGAGGGTGATAACTCCCGTGGAACAGCCAGCCGACTTCCTGCGCAGACGAAGCTTCTGCCGGCTTCAGTTATGACAGATACACTGACACCGTGGTCGGCACGCGGCAGTGGCAGTCCGAGCTTCAATACAAAATCTTCCCCAACTCTCGCCAAGATGCAGTTGGGCGGCGAGATCGCAGTTCATGTTGGCGCGCGTCTGAGCATAGTCGACGGGGCCGTAAGATCCTCCACCTTGTTGGCCAGTGGGTACGTGGGCACAGGAAGTCAGGTCACCTACCAGTAGCTCAAAAAACCTTTGCTAACCAGAACTCGCTCCGAGGCCTTTGTTCCCACAGCTTCGCTCGCACAGAGTTGCGGAAGCTCCATTAATGTATGTTTAGAGCAACAATGGCTCGGCAAATCGTTCCGAACGGTCGAGTTGAACAAGCTCAGGGAGCCTGGAATCTACGGTCAGCCAGTCGGTAAAGGGCACAGGGGAATATCCCCCAGTGGTCAAGACAAGGGGGGTTCAAAGATAGGTGCAACCCCCCACAAGTTCCGAGCGACCTAAAGCCACCGGAACCTGAGCCCGCGGACCAAGCCGGACCGCAGGAACCGAACCGCAACGAACGGCGAACCGAACCGCACGAATCGCCAAATTATGCAAACCGAACCGCTACCGCTACCGCTACCGCCACCACCACCACTACTACTACTACTACTACTGCTCCTACTGCTACTGCTACTGCTACTGCTACTGCTACTGCAACTGCAACTGCAACTGCAACTGCAACTGCAACTGCTACTACTACTACCACCACTACTACTACTACTACTACTAAAACTACTACTACGACTACGAATACGACCACGATGACTACGACGACGACTACGACGACTACTACTGCTACTGCAACTGCTACTGCTCTCCCGGCGGCCGGCCGGTCGGACACGATGCGGGGGATCCAGGAAAATAAGGCGCGCAAACCGCGACGAACCGCGAACCGAAGCGAACCGCACGAACCGCTAAACCGGTTCCAACCGGTTCACGCGAATCTAACCGAACCGCGAGAATCCTGCAAACTTTGCATCGGGGCACCTCGATATGCGACTTTGTAGGGCACATCACCTGTGAAGAGCTGGTGCCTGGGCGAATGTCTCAAGGTGTTTTGCTCCTTTTGGTCCGGAGGAAGGGGACGAAGGGAACTGCAGAATCAGAAGCAAAGCTAAGCTAATTGCTTCAGTTGCTACAATTAGTGTGTCGCCCGTGGGTTGGTCCAGCAGAGCCCAACCCCTTTACGGGCGTGAACTGCCAGGGAGTTGCGGCCAAGCACCCCTGCAGCTTCCGGCCAAGTTGCGCAACGATGCCCAAGCTGAAAACGTCGCAGCGGTCATCGAAGTCTGGGCAGGTAACGCCGGTTCGACGACGACTGTAAGCAATCACCCTAACCACCCGCCGGCACGTCGCAAATCGAGACAGGGTGGGGAGTTCTCCGGAGTGCTCTTCGCAGCCATAGCTTGCATGCGGGTCAATCAACTTCCTCCAAAGTCAGGGTGCCGACCCGACCCTTTAATACTGACTTCGTCTGTGGGAGATTTCGCTTTTCTGCCACCCACACTACTGCAGCCCTGCATCTGCTTCTTCGCCCAAGCATGCAGTCAATCACCTGCAGTGCAACTTCTTGCCGAGATCCAACTGTCGACGCAGGGTTAAGTCATTCTTGGCTAAATCTACCAAAGTTTATGGCAAATGCCCTCGCAATATGTGTCGATCTCCTCGAGACAGGAACAGCATGTACAAAAAGGCGAATGACAACACTTGCCCCAACACTTTGCCAATCAAAATCCGTTACAGCACCTCTGGAGCCATTGTCTGCGGAGTACCAGCTGGCATCGGCCGCGCATCCCCTGACATTCTGATGAGCAACATGTCAAGGAAAGTAGGGAGAAAGTACCAAGCCTCATCAAAGCCACAAGCCCTCCGACTCCGAAGTTGGCCAGACTAGGCCCGTGCAGTTTCTCGACACAAGGCCTTGTCAAACATCCTGATGGGCTCCTTCCTAAACAGTAAACAGGGAATGGTTCCCACAGCCACCTCCATGTATGTGGCGATATGGATCATTGACATTGAATGCAGCAGTGCCACATTGCGACGTGACTGCAGTTTTCCATTCGGGCACATGGGCGGTGAGATGATCGCCGGCTGAAGCCTTGCAACATCCCTTGATTCAGATCTAGCAGATGGGGCGCCTGCAGAGGACTGAAACCTCAGTGCCGGTACGAAATGCAGATGCATCGCATTCACACTGCTGGGCTTCAGTCAGGCCTGCCCGCTCTCTCTTCAAGATACAGTGTTACAGAATTGGAGGCGAGCTGCGTCTCCGCTACGCCAAGATCGATCAAGACCAGATGAGGAGGCCCTGAAGTGCTCAGCAGCATCAGGTTTTCCAGCTTTACCTTCAGAGGCTCGGAGACTTCACTCAACTGCATTCTATGCGTAGCGGCGTAGCAGCATCCAGCACAAACCATGCCGACAAGCGGAAGGGTCGGACCGGACCCCACAAGCAGCTCTACTTCTGGCGGTTCCAGAACGAACCTGTGGATGTGGGCTGTCAAACAGCCTAATGTTGAATGAAGCAGGCCGGCATTGTCTGCAGATCTCAGTGGAATATGAGCTCACCATTCCGAACTTGCACTGTCCGCAATGCGGATTTGAGGCTTACTTGCAGCCACGTGGCGTCTTTGTGAATTCTTGACTCCTTATCTCCGGACTCTGAGCCCTAGCACGCAACAGCTCTGGGCATGGGCACGGCGACGTAGGTCCATCAACAAGCGTGGTCGGCTATTACCAAGTGAAAGTGAGTGCGGCCGGCCGCCTAACTCTACGATGTGACTTTGCAAGTGTCAAACGCCACAGCATACCACCCACAGTGCAGGCACGAGACATAGTGCAGGTGTCGCAGAGCATATAGGGCTTGTTGCAGCATTTCTGCAATGAAGCCTTCCTGAGAGGCTGAACCGAAATCAAACGACCATTAAGCCCATTAAGCCAACATTTATCGGCACTGCCAGTGCCACAAGGCTTCTGCTTCTGGCACTGACAAAACATCTCGCCAAGACGGGCACTACGAGATAGGGAGATATCTGCATTCTTGGGTCACTCAGTTTTGGCCGCTCCCCCTTCGGGGAATTCAAGTTGTTCAGAAGCTGGCGCAAAGTGCCACCATTCACTGCCTCTGCACAGGACGCCACACAAAATGGCCATCCATAGTGTGGCAAGCAATAGCATTAGGTCATCGCACCATTCCCTTTTGTGTCATAGCTAGCCACATCACATGATGGAAACACTGGTACTCGCATCTGCATGGACCTCCATAACAAAATAAGCATATCTCTCGTCTTGAAAGAAGTCAAACAGCTTGATGATGTGGGGGTGGTTCGTGCGCTGCATCTGCCAGAACTCCTGCGGCGGCTCGCGGTGAAGTCTGCACATCCCTGCACACCAAAAATGAAGATTCTGACGAACGCAGCATTTAGCGATTGACCAGTTGCGAAGGAAAAGCTAGGCCCACGCAAAGAAGCACTGCCTGCTCGACCATCTGCTCAGCTTCGCCAGCGGAAATCTGAAAATGCTTTGCCAGCTTCTGCCGATCGACGCCTGTGATGCCGGAACGATGAGAGTTGGGCTTGTCGTGCCCCCAGTCAAGCTTGACACTCCAGAACATGCTGTCCGATCTTCTCGCAGAAAGCTGCAAGCAAGCCGCGCTTCATGGCTTGCAGATCCTGGGTGGCCTGTGTCGGGACTCTGGCACAAAATATGTCTGCACTGTCTCTGAGCTCTGCAGACAACAGACTGCATAGTCGTCTGCAACTGGCAACTCCCTTGCTGGCCTCAGCCTGCTCATGTCTGCTCGTGAATCTACACCGGGCCTCGTTCCGCACGAGAAAGACGCGGGCAAAGGCGCCACCGCCAATGTCCGCATCGACAAAGGTGTAGCCTCGCGGTTCTGCTGCGGGCATCTACCTACCCCTACCCACTCCGGCTTATAGGAGCTCAAGTCCGGATGGAACTGTATACTCGAAGCTGAAAGTCCATGTCGCGCTTGAGGCTGCACGCCGATATTTGCGCAGGACTATTACTTTAATTGACACAATTTACCGCGGCTAGGTATCCCCCAATTTCCGAACTCCCAAAGACTTTGAACTGGCCTCCTGGACAGGGCTCGAAGCGCTTCAAGCCCGCTGCATCACGCCGTTTCGAGTCGAGGCCCGTGATTCTTTGCACAGGAAACCTGGAAAGTCTTTCGAGCAATACTCATTTGTTGTCTATGAATGATATATGGTTTGCCAAGAATAACGCACAACGGCCACCTACAAACGAGCTCTGTTGCAACTGTTTGAGACAAGCGACGGGCTGGTTTTGGGCTTCTGAAATATAGTCAAGTTGGCCACACCTGCCTGGGCAGAACGCATGCACTAGTGCCCAGCAGCAGATACTGGCCGAAATCAAGGCGGCCACGCACTTGGCTACCAGTAGGACTGCTAAGAAGATGCGCGGCTCAGACAAGACCAAGTCTGAAGTGCATGTCCTGCGGCCCTGCGGCTGCATAACAGGCGATGTCTGACTGCACAGCAGTTCGGATGACATCTGTGGCCTTACCGGAGAGCAGAACGCAACATTTACCTCCGGCCGGCCATGATGTAGCTACCAAATCAGAACTTGTGATCATGGACAACGGGCTTTCTGATGAGCCGTTGAGGTGCCGAGCAAGCTTTCCAAGCACGTCACCAGGAGTGACAAACCCTGCCGTGTCTCGGCCGGGGAAGCTGGCTTTCCCTTGTTTTGCGGCCAGAACCTCTCCAGTGCTGAGGCACCGACATCCCCCAATCCCTCACCCGCTGCCAGGGCGCACCTCAGCCGAACTTGGTGCTGCACGACTAGCAATACAGGTTCTAATTACAGATTGCCTACAATTATTCATTATTCAATTACAGTAATTTTAGCATTGAGGTGTATTCTCTCTTCTCCTCCTGTTCACGCATCCCCGCAGAAATTTTGAGAAATCTCGGACAAACCGATGCATGAAACAAGCCCGGGCACAAGCGGCGCTGTGTAGTGTGGAAAGGGCGGAGTGCCCGCAAAGCAGGAAACATCGATCTAGGTTGGTCTTACAATATGGGTGTGTAGTGAACTTGCGACGGCTACGTAGGCTGTTCAATGGCATGCTGGTGCTCTACAGAGAAAGTATAGACAACGGCAACCAGCCGACTCATGCGATATGCTCTAGCAGACATGTCAGTTCGTGAGAACGACACACGAGTCTTGGTGTTTAGGGTGCATGCATAATGCTCGCCTCGAAATGTTCAAGACGAGCTGGGAGGCAAGGATGTGCAGCATCGGTGCCACTAGACTCAGCCCATAAGCTCGCGGAAAGCACGATTCGTCAATCGTTCGACCAAATTACAAATCAAAGGACTCCTAGAAGCCGCTGCTGAATTGGGGTGGTGGGAGTGATGCAGGGCCAGAAGGTGTGTCAGTGGCAGTAGCATTGGTAGCGGTTGGGGTGGTGGTCGTAGTTGCGGCGGCGAGGCCCGTCGCGGCAGTGGTGGTGGCAACGATAAGAGGTGGTGGTCGTAGTGGAGGCAGCGGGCAGCTGCAGTGGAGCTACGCAGCAATAGTAGTAGTCGGAGTCACAGCAGGTCATCTACTAGTGGTAGTCGTCGTCGTCCTCGTAGTCGTAAAAGTGGAAGCAGAAAAGGAGGTGGTAGTAGTAGTAGCAGTAGTAGTAGTAGTAGTACAGCGGTAGTAGTAGTCCAGAGGCAGAAGAAAAGACGAGTAGGAGCAAAAGCGGCAACAGCGGAAGTAGCATTGAATGCTTTCAACATCTAAAGACGGGTTGCAGACTTTTCGTCTTCCTAGAAGGCGGTTCGGCCAAAACAGGCCGAACAATTATGCTATGAAACAAGCTCACTTGTTAACCAAAGGGGAACATTATCGAGAAGCTCAACTTGCAAAAGGCCCCCATGCAGGCAGCACCGGAAGAGTCTATGAATGCTGGCGGCTGGCCAAGCCTTTGTTCCTGAACTATGCGAATGCACCAGTCAGGAATCTGGCGGTGATCTCAGATTTGGCCGAGCACCGCCACCTCGGGCAAGTTTCAGCAGACAGCAACCCTTGTCGAATACTGGTGGGCTTGATCTTCCATCTACTGCTTTGGCTGCTTCGGGCGAGACTTTTCCAACTTCTGCGTTTGATTCGTTGGGTATACATACTGTTCTCATCCGGCGATCGGCCATGATTGCAGCTGTCATCCAGAGCTTAGGTAGGAGCCATCAGTGCTCGATCTATCGGCCTACGGCACACTGTAATTGCCATCTGCAGCCATGTATCCGAACCCCACAACTCCCATGATTCTTTTTGTCCTAGATTCTGGAACCCTACACTACACCCCAAAAACGGACCCGCTAAACACATAAACTCAGTGAGGAGGGGTACGGCAGCCACCGCTGCGGCGAGCCGCTGCACGGAACCGCCGCTCCGGGGCCAAAAATTGCCTCCGAAAAGCCCGGTTCAAGTTGCCATGTAATTGCAAAGTGAGGTCTTGGGTCCGCAGGAGTAGCTAAATTTGAGTTTCGGTCTTGGGGTTAAGGGTTGAAATATGCGTGGAAAGCGAGTTTGCTCTGACACCCAGACGCTCCAGGCGAGGCAGAGAGAGGAAGCGGAAGATAGAGATAGAGCTTGCTATTTTTGGCTCCCGCTTGGCTGATCCGAAGAACGCATGCAGGTAACGAGTGGTTGTCGGGGTGAAAAGGGCTACAGCTAACCCACCTTCGCTTCAGGACTCTCGGAAGGAACCCAAAACCATACAAATCAAGACCGAAAGAATCCCGCGAGTCCCAGAGAAAGCAAGGGCTCAAGGCAAAACAGTACTAAGGTCCTAAGGCCCCCCCCATCGCGCCGCGGTGTAAACAGCGCACTACACAACACCAAAGTTAAGGCCACAGACTGTGCGCTTGTTGGGGGGAGATCGGTCGCAACACTCTAGCATACAAGGGAAAGGTGCCGTCTGTGGGGTGCCAGGAGTGTTTTCCGACCCTCACACGGCAGCAACAGCCCAAAGTCCTCCGCACAGCCACACGATAAACGAAGTGATATACTCATCAAAGAAGACAGTATTCTAAGGAGGATAAGACTTCGGTGACTGAGCTACACCTGCTACTATTTTAATAAGGACCGCCCAAGAAACACAGCGCTAAGCAACAGATAAGGATGATGCCATGTAGGACGGGCGGTGCTAGGCACTACTTCCTACGTTGGAGGACCGCCTAGGAAGAACAACGTTAAACAACAGATAAAGTCAGTGCCACACAGGACAGGCGGTGCCAGGCACTACTTCCTATATGCTTTTGCTGTACAACCTCTTCACTACTACTCAGTGTTTGCTCAGCATCTCAGGCGCACGGAACCCGTCCAGCGGCTAGCACTTCAGCGTGCCAGTGACCAGCATTCCAGCGTGCCAGCGTGCCGCGGGGGAAGGCATTGAGGCGCATATAGGCAGCGCACTTCAGCGTGCCAGTGACCAGCATTCCATCGTGCCAGCGTGCCGCGGGGGAAGGCATCTAGGCGCATATAGGCAGCAGTCGTATGCGTGGCAGTAGGTCGAAGCTGCTCCGTCGGGCTCGATGGACGGCCGTCTGAGTTGCAGTTGTCAGCGTGTGCGCCGCAGTTGTTTCATCTCCACTGTACGTCTGTCGTTGCAGCTGTCAGTGGTTCCACACCAGTGCCATCTTCTGTGTCGGGGTTGCCTCGTTCAGGCACAGCACAGTTTTGGGCTCATCCGCGCCCAGAAGGTCTCCGTGCTCGCGGCAGTACTCTGGTCGCACCAGACAAAGCAATCGCCGCTCTCTGCGTCACCAGTGATCTCTCTCGCTGCACAGCTGCCTCACGTTCCCATGCTCCTGGCATCCCTCATCCGAAAGCAGGCGCAAGCAGATGCGTCAGTATTCCATGGCTTCAGCGAGGGCGCGGGTTAGTGGTTTCTAAGTACCCAAACCAAGGACTGAGATAGAGGAGCTTAAGAACAACATGGCCCTGAAAGTGCAACGAGGAGCTCAGACGACAGACCAGAAACGAGAACGAGAAAGAGAAGGCGGAGAGGCTCAGAGTTCAGAAGAGAAAGCGAGGGTTTCCTCGGTTTGTTTTTTTTTTGGATGGGCCTTGGGGGGGTTGCTTGGGGTGCTTGTGCGCATGTCGACCAACACATACTTGTGCGCATGTCGACCAACACATAAGGCACCTAAAGCACCCGGCTAATCTGAAGTCAGAACCCTCCAAGCATCACCTGGAGCCTGGACCCTAGCCAAGGGTCGCCAAGTCGCCTGGATTTCCCAAGCATCACCTAGAGCCTAACCAAGCATCACCTTGAGCCTACCCAAGCATCACCTGAACCTAGCCAAGGGTCACCAAGTCGCATGAATTCGCCGAGCAGTGCCTAGACCCTAACCAAGCATCACCTGCTTGCTATGAACCCTTAAATATGAACCACATGAATCATGAATGCAGATATGCATTCACATGTGCCAACGCAATACATATAGTGCACATATCACGGCCTTGGGCAATCCCGTTTTTTCTGACATGCATAATGACAGGACAGACCTCAGCACGAAAGGCAACTGTGCCATGTAACACGTACTGACACGTTGGCATGGTATGCCTTGCAAGTCTGTGCTCCTTCCTTCTCAGGGATCAGAATGCCCCTTCCAAAATCGTGAGACCGCTACGCATATGTGTCTCGATTTCAGGCTTGCGATGTGCCACCACTCGAGTTTGGTACATCGCAAGTTAATCACTTTTTCGCGAGGTGGCTTTTGCAGCTGTACCTCGTAGCGTGCCTGCAAAAACCTGTTGCATGTTCACATTGGAATGGCTTCTCATAGGTATTGACAGAGTTTGATTCCTGTTGTGTTGTGCTTTGTTTGCTGGAGGTCGGCTGAATTTTGTCTGCGAAGCATGCTGCACACACGGCTAGGTGTCTAGACTTGTCTAGCCGCATCTTTCTGCTTTTGGGCTGTGGGAGCGCGGGGATGGAGGGTGATTACGTCTATGGCCCTGTGGATTGTGTGTGCAGTGTTATGTTTGTGCTTCAGTGCCGGGGTGGGGCAGGGGGCGGTGACTTCCGTGGCAACGGGGATTATGTATGCAGTGTTGTTTTTCTGTTTTGCCTTCAGCGTAGCGGGCGATTGGGCGGGTGAGTGGGGGTTGATGAGATGACGTCCACGGCGGTGTGGATTATGTGTGCAGTGCTTTCTTTGTGCTTGAGTGCGGGGGTGAGGCGGGGGGGGGGGGGGNGGGGGGGGTTCGGGAGTAATGATGTTCATGCCTCCTGCGGCATGAAGGAGGCATGGACAGTCTTCACAAATATTAATGAGGTTTGGAGCCCATTAGCCCCCATTCTGGCCTACGTCCGGGATGTTTGTCCGTATTGCAAAGCTTAAGGATCTGGACCAGACCGTCAAGCTAGGCAAGCTGCGTTCTGGCTGAGGTGGTGCCAGCTGGAAGCGACAAAAACCCACAAGGACAGAGCCCAAGCTGGTGTGTTGACCCTCAATCCACTGGCCTTCCAAGTCCACGTCGGACTTCGTAGCCTGGAGTAGCTGCGCGAGACGTTCACCGAACACCACCCACTCGGGTAAGTAGTGCACGAATCACTGGCACCTCCATTTCCACAGAGCAGTGAGCTGCAGGCGTGGAGCCCAAGCCTTGCCAAAAAGGACGTGTGGAATCTGTCTTCATCTGGCGAAGAATGTGAGCGGCTTCGGGGCCTTTCGGGTATCGCCATAGAATTTTAAACATCCTGAATGAGGGCTTGCTGAGTTGATATATACACAGGGACAGAAGAGTTTGATCCCGTTAGCAAATGGGTCGGGCACAAAAAGCATAAGTCCTTTTGGCAAAGTTGGCGCCCGCTTGAAACTAAAGCTGATGTGCTGCATCTAATCCAACGTTGGCACAAATCAGTGTCAACGGCACCTCCTCCTCCTTCAAAGGGGTGCTCCGGCTCTGCCCAACCACTTGACGAAATCTGCCACAGCGGGGTGAGGTACCTCATGCCACCGTAGCAGGCGAGCGACAAGCAGGAAATCCGGGCGAGCAGATCTCTTCAGGCCAAAATCGGATTGGATTGAATGTTGCTGACATCTCAAAGTGCAGACACGCAAAGCTGGTGCCGCCCTAAACTGCGTATGGCACTGAAGACGATCTCGAAGCAACTGCCACCCTCCGCCACGCTCTTCTCCTTGCAGCCGCCGATGCCCAGCCGCAAGGATGCCGCCCTCACCCTTCCAGGCCGCAGAGGGGCCCAGAACGAGGAAGTCTGCGCCTCGCCACGGATTCCACGAGTGAGTCCTCTTAACACGCCACTGAAGACGCTCGCCAACAGTTTTAGACGGTTCTTGCTTCCAACATTCACCCTACCTCCCAACATTCCCCATACCCCGAAGAATCATAGACACAGTGCCAGCTCACGATCCCAGCTTAGCTGCAACAGCACTCGATTTTCGAGACAAGACGAAAACCCGCTGTTCCAGTCGGTCGGGAGTCCCCTTTGATACGCTTTTCAAGCCCGGCCGTGGCGTCCAGATGTCACAGGCACTGCTGCCACAGCCTGCGCCAGGCCTGTGTGAGGGCTCGCGCCGGTGACAGGTAGGGGCTGCATGTCCAAGAGGAACAGCTATTCTTGGCTCGACTCGTGATGTGAGATTCTCTGGACCAACATGCCCAAGTCAGAACATTCTGCACCATCAAAACCGATTCACTGCTTCCACCCTTAGTACCCCTTAGTCCTGGGAGCTTGACGCCATGAACAACAATATCAACAATCACATTCTCCCGGCCTTTCTCATCTGTCCCGTAGACGAGGAGTGCGAGCTTCCGCGAGGGCAGTGGGCCCACAGCGAGTAGGCCTGCAGGGCTTGCAGCATGAAGCTTTCCGACTGATTGCACATCTGCTTGGGTTTTACAAGTCATGCGAGATCCGGCTCCAGCTGCTCTTGAGGAGGCCCCCCGGCGAAACACAGTTAAGTATGCGAATGTCGAGCCATTGTTGAAGTAGCAGCTGCCAAACAAGAGTATATAAGTTTCCAATCCTGTGCCATTGGCCGAGTAGGACGTCCCATCCAGGATGAAGGATCGTCCTCTATGCGTAGGCGAAAGTTACGAATGGAAGCTGCATCTACCGTCTGGGAGAAGACTAGGTCAAAAACCTGTGCCGTAGTGGACTCGCAACAAGCATAGGCTCTGACATGTCCTGCATCGTTGGACTCGGGGCGCACGAATTGAAGATAAGGGAAGGCGCAAGAGAAACCTCATGCGGGACTGCAGAGTGAGCATCGACATGGACTCTGGCACAAGCAACATAGGCATCGCTTTACTCACTGCAGCAGGAAGCCTTCAGCGAAGAATCTACTGCACTGTAAATCTCAACGTTGCATCCACCTCTCGAAGGAACTGCAGTAATCAGCTGCCCGAGCAGCGGCTAGTCCAGGCATTCTCGGATGGGGATCCGATCAACAGCAGGTTTGCGGACGCACACTCGCCAGGAAGATCCTCAGTGCGTGGGAACGCTAGCCGAGACCCCACCCGGATCCCACCTTCAAAGCAAACGACAGCTACGCTTGCGGACGAGATGCCCACCGATCTCCCACAAAGTTCGCCCCGCTGGCATCGATCACCTTCGTCCCAAAACAAGCAAACAACATGTGTCTGAATGTCTTGACTCCCGCGTCGTTGCGAACGATCTGGGATAAGCCCTCATTAACCCGAGTCACAGCACGCGATCAAAGTCACAGCTCAACCAACCGTGATCATGCGCAGCGAAGCTGCTCGAGGCGCATAGCGGCTGACGAAGTACAGCTTGTTGGCTAACCTTGGACACACCGTTGGGGTGAGCAAACTTTCAGGCAGATTCATGCTTTAGTTAACTTCGGCTTCACAGACTAGGAGGACCTTACTCCACGCCTATGATCGGAACGACTGTGGAAATAACCAGGGCCATCGACATCATCATGGTGGCCATCCTCGCCGTCATGAGCAGCACGGCAACATGAGGGGCTGCATCAATGCACGAATTTGAAGCTGAGCATACGTACTTACAGAAGGACTGGAGATGTTCGACATAGTGTACGTAGCAGTGACGAGGGTTTCCAGAACAACTGTCTCTTGGTATTGTTGCAGGACGACGATCAAACGATGACGAGGCATGGCAGGCAAGGACTCCGCACAATTTGACAGGCTGCATACAGGTCTGCAGGGGCCCAGGCTAACGTTGAATGAGTTGGACCGGGATGGAATGCGCTTTGCCATGTTTGGTGAACATGGAATGCTCGGGCTAGCTCTGTCTGTTCCTTGAGCGTTTCCCGGGGGAAAGGGAGGCTTGCGCACTCCGTGAGCGATTTCGATTTGATACCTCTCCGATCCCTGAACCAGGACAAGGCCTCATAAAAAGGAAACCTACATCATACTTCATACCAAAACCCTGTAAACGTTAAAGAAATATGCAGAAACGCTGTCTGTGAGCACGGGTGTCTAAACCAGTCTAAACGTGGGCGTGCATGTATGTATATATATATACACATGTATACAGATACATCTACACCTCTATACGTATGTATATAAAGACAGAGAGGGATCTATGTACACCTTTACTGACTCGTTGAATCGGCGCCTCGGCCTCTTTGAACAATCATGCAAGTGACTAATCAACACCCTATCGCAAAGCCTAGCTAATTAGTGATGATTAGTGTCCCTGAAGAATCTCAAGCTCGGCCCAGGCGGCGTCACTGCCTGGCTGCGCTGTCCTGCACCGAAAGCCAGGCAAAGAGGGGCTCGGCGAAGGGCCGCGTGGACCGGGCCGGCGCCGGCCTCGAGACAACATGCAGGGGCGGGAGTCCGTGCAGACTGAACAATCGCATTTCTTGATCTTTCCAAGTTGTTACGACACTCTGGCTCTCTCCCGTGGGATGAAGGGATCGGTGGAGGGAAGCCTTCTGCCAGGAGGGTCACAGCCAACGGTTCCATAGGGCCTTTGATGCACGAAGCCCTTCACTGAAATCTGCAGTACAGTAGCATTATGTTGAAGTAGAAAGGTGTTTGGCTTTTGAACTGCCAGTTCACACATTGCTTGCACGTTGGACCAAAGGTGCCTGAAGACCGCCACGCTGAACCGCTTCCCAGTCCTGAAATCACGGTCAAGCCACAACCACGACAAAGCAGCAGAGGGGAAGAAGCTAGGCAACGTCGCACTGCACTGCGCTACTTCAGCCAAGCATCGCAACCATCCGAGCCTGAGGCACGGAAAACAAACATGGATGCTGGTTGCATGACACCTCCGTGCAACATGGATTATGTCGCGTGGTGCGCATTTTGGTCAGCATAGTCATGATCACTATGGCTGAGGACCATAAAGCTACAAGTAACAAGATCAACCAGAAAGCGCACACAGCCGTTAGTTCAAAACCCGATGGCCAAAGAGACATGACCAGCACTGCGACAATTCAAGTCATGCAATGTTGAAGCCAAAGAGCCCAAGCCACAGACTTTCCAGGTGCTGTGCTTCTCGGCGCGGCATAGGTGCGCACACTTTGACAGAAGACTGCTGGAGGCAAACGTTGTGCCTTGCAGCAGCATGCACGGCGCATACAAATGCGAATGTATGCGTATTTACATTTATATATATATATATATATGTGTGTGTGTGTGTGTGTATGTACATACATACATACGTACATACATACATACATACATAAATATATGCAGACATACAAAATGTAAAAACAAAAAACTATGTACACATATACACCTACACATCTACTGCACATAAACCTCTGGCATAAACACACACACACACACACACACACACGCGCGCGCGCGTTCGTGCATGCACGCACACACACACGCATTCTACGCACACATAATTAATGCATACATATACATATACACAGCACAAGCACGGGCACATGCAAGTAATGTACATGCTGAAACACATATACGCATATATATATACAAGCACGCAATCATTCACTGAGACAGACGAAACACCATGTACGCATACATGCCCACATACATACATATGAATGCATACATATATGTGTACATACCTGCATACATACATGCATACGTACACAAACAAAAGAAAAAGCCTGCACACACACACACACAACACCTGCTGCCAGCACCTCCATGCGTTCATCGTGAATGAATGCGTGCCCTTCATCCACTTCATTCATTCAATCCTTCATTCGTTCCTGCGCTGCGCTCATCCATTCCATTCCATTCCCTGCCGTTCCATTCCAGCCATTGTTCCATCCATTCCAGTCCAAAAACTCCTTCCTTCAGTGCATGTCAATCAGTGTTTGATTCCATTCATTCGTTCATTCATTCCATTCATGTTCCGGCATTCCACCGGTCCTTTCCATTCATGCTTTCCCTTCGTTCATACCTTCCATGCGTTCAACCATTCTCTATCTGGCTGCCGTTGAATCCAGAAAGCCTTGAGGCTCAGCCCTTCAGAGCCGCTCTTCTAGCAGCAAGTCGTTCAACCATTTAAATTCCCTTCCAACCATTCAAGTCATTCAAGCATTGACTCATCGATTCATTCATTCATGTGCTCATTCCTTCATGCATACCTTGATTCAACCCAGTCGTCCATCCATCCAACCATCCATCCATGGATCCACCCATCCATCATGTCATCAATCATTCATTCATTCGTTCACAACATGTGTACATTCATTATTACATGCTACAAAATGTCATACACTGCATGTATGTATATACACACATACGTACAGACATGCATACAGTCATGCAAACACGCATACATCCAAACACGCATGCCTGGAGACATGCATACATGAATGCATACATACAGACAACAGACAGGCTGACACACAGACCGACAAACAGGAATACAGACGAACAGGCCTACATACTTACATTGATACAGTGGGCAATCGGCTCGGAGCAAAGTATGGTCGGCGGATGAATGACCGATTTTCTTCTTTGAGGGCCCCAGATCAAAAGTTGGTCATCGAACAAACGCCGAGTTGTTACATACATACATGTAACCAAAGATACAAGCAGAGATGTGTGCATTTATATATGTATGGTAGTATACAGGCACATACATGCACGGTCTCTTCAGTGGGTACATGCAACACGACCGTGAGTTGATTATTCTTGCTGATGCCCGTTTCCATGCCGGAGGCTTAACCGCAAAAATGCCGCACCACGAAGCCTCGGCTGGACCTAGACATGATGCGCGCATAAACACACAGATAAATATTGATAAATTTGTATATAGATATACATATGTATTATAATACATATGTATACATGTATACACATGTACGTGCAATTTTGCGCGCATGTCTGTATCTTTACGTGTATGTATGCAGTGTATGTATGTATGTAAGTATGTAGGTAGGTAGGTTGGTGGGTAGGTATGTCTGTGGATGGGTGGTTGGGTAGGTAGGCAGGTGGGTGCATAAAACCATGTCACATTAATCCACACTGCATGTTTCACATGTGCCATAAAAGCAAGTTGAAACTCGTCCACGTCGTAGCTTTGTTAGTGGCCCACAACACTTAAGACTTAATCCAATCAACACGGAAAGTTTGCATAACCGGGCTGGGCAGCCATCCACCGAGAGCATGCGTGGCAATGCTTGGCCTGACAGCTTTGCCAAGTTGCATCCTAAAGTCTTTCGACAGAGTTTCAAATGCTCGCTGTTGGAGACTGTCATGAGCGAAGTAGGTAGGGGAAGTCGGCAAAGGAGATCCGTTACTTCCAGCAGGGGTAGGCTGAGCCTGAGTGTTGGGCACAGGGATCCCTGCTTTCATGTCTGAGACCAGTCGCTACTTCGGGCAGAGAAAGCGGAAACCGCTTCAGAACTCGAGCAGGCAAGGGGAACCCAGGAAGGAATCACAACTAAACACGGCGGAAGGTGTTGGTTTGATGTGATTTCTGGCCAGTGCCTTGAATGTCAAATCTAGCTGCACCTGTTTCGACATCACCAAACTATTCTTCTCGTTCGATGTCCATCGTCAGTCCAACTCTCTTGCGAAGCCAGTCGCAGGAACTGGCCTAATGACATGGGGAGCTTAAGCAGTGGGAGATTCGATGACCCGAACTGGCTATTCTGAACTGTGTTCCTCGTGAGACTGAGCTTGTTTCGCCTTCGTTCCGGCCACCGCCGCTGATGCACATCACTGAATAGACTGCTGTGTGATCCGATGCCTGCAGTCACTTCACTACCCAAACCTCTCAGGGCTGATGCATCTGTGGGTGTGTGCACCCGCAGCAACAAGTCTAGCGTTTGGCTTTTCAGGGCCGTCGACGACGACGAACACGCAGTAGATTTGTGAAGAAGTCAGAAACAAGTCTCCCCTTCTCAATATACTCTTGTTGTTCAACTAGTAGCAGCCTCGCCGAGGTCGAAGAGCGAGGCGTCTGACATTGAAAGTCCTGAGAGTGGACTCGAAAATGCAAACCTGCACCTGCCGTCCAGTCCAACAAGAGATAAAGAAGTATTGGCTACGCAAAGGCGGGGCTACCTCCGAAAGAGAAGCAGAGACATCAAAGGATTCGGGACCATTTCTTGTCCGTGCTGGGTCCTAGAAGTCCCCAATGAATAGTCATTTCAAGCTCTTATCTCCCTCTGCCGGAAGACGCGACTCTCCAGTAGGGATCCCCATGGTCTCCGCCACTTCCCTCCTGGTGATGGACGAAGTCGGGCGAGGCAAAAGAGGGTACATCCAAAGTTTCGACTGTTACTTGCGACGTGCTCTAGCTTCGTGCTTCTGACCTTGGCAACAGCTGGGTCCAGGAAGCTAGGATGTGGTCAGCTCTAGCATTCGAGTGTTGCAGATGATTTTAGATCTCTTTGGTCTCACGCCATCTGCGCCATAACATCTCGAACAGTTCGGGCTCTTACAATGACTGCACCATGCTAGGCTTGCCACTACAGTCACTGCAGCAATTAGTTTGCAACAACAGTCGTTCAGCTCTTCATTTCACCTCCTGACCCCTTTCCTGATGCCCAAAAGTTTGAAGTATGACAGAGTTTTCAAGTTAATGTCCATGATGGTTTCGCGGCCAGTATTTCTTGAACATGCTTTACTAGATTCTAGATTGCCTCCTTGCGATCGGCAGTCAATCGCCACAGCAGTGCACAAAAAGGTGGGCACATCGTGGGGCTTGAAGCCATTCCCAGGCTGAAGCCAGAGCATCAGAACTGTGCATTGTGCGATAATGCTCCACCCCGTCGAGTGGAACCTACGAAAGCTTCCCTGCTATCCTCAAGGTGCGCTGCTTTCCTCCTTGTGTGCTGGTTCTGAATGAGAACGATCGCAAAGACCACGGCTGTGAGAGAAAGAAGAGCTGGTTTGCCACGTTCGTGGCAGCCGTGGCTTGAGAGTGTTGGCCAATTGCACTCGCCACGCTTGAAGGCGGCCAGATGCTTGATTAAATCAAGTAGCATGTGTTTCGGTCATTCGCTTCTCTCCAGCAGAACACGAACTGATCGCATGCTGCGGCTTCGCTGTAGTCACTGGCGGTTCGAGTAATTTTGTGTCGGCTTTCCAATCTTGTGAAGTGCACAAGAATGAGGCTGAAGCGCGTCACAGCAATGCAGGCCGGAGGTGTCATTATTGTAACATGTTGTAACGATGGTACAAAGCTCCGTTGTGTCCGATATTCCCCCGTTTGATCCCACGGAGTCCGGCGCCGCTATGCCGGTGCATGCCGTGATGTTCTGCTTGGTCTTTGGGCACCTCGACGAAAAATGCAGCCAGCATGCAAGTCAATGCTCGCCCTATAGCTAAAGGCTCGTGGCCTGTCGTACAAGTTGGTACGAGTCTGAAGGCCAGCTCGACATTTCAGGAGTAGAGGCAGTAGGGGGATCATACAATCGAAAATCTAAACCAGAGCTGCTCGTGGAGTGGCCCGAAGTGGAAGTGTTGGAGAGCCAGAGCCTAGACACTCCACCCTTTACAAGTCTCCAAGTTACGATTTGTCGAGTCTGCTAATTAGCACTGGCCTGGCCACAATATGGTGCTTACAAGTATATTCTAACTCTATAGACATACGTGAGTTTTAGGCTCAGTTATAGGGTTACACAAACCTTCTCAATTTTGGCTATGTGGGGGTTCTTAGAATGCTCAACCTGCGCGAGAGAAATCGACAACTCCCCCGAGGCGCCTCTGGACAAAGATGCGGCCCGGCTCCGCGGCCTCGGTAAACGCATCTCAGTTACCACAAGGATCCGCAAGGGTTTCTAAGACAGGGCTTCGCATCTCAGTTACCACAAGGGTTTCGAAGAGGGCTATGGATGGATTTACATGGTCTGATGTGATCTTTGGTGCATGTGTAACTTTACCTGTGTGCTGCGCCGCAAGGCGTCTACGTGCAGTGAGTAGCACTAAGGCATGGTGAGGAATTCTCATAGATGATTAAAGCCTTGTTGTAGTCAGCTCAGCATGCAACCGGCTGCTCATTGAACCACCGATGATGGCAAGTCTGTCCACGTCGGACGGAGAAAGCCAGGTGCGGGCATGGCACGTCCAGTTGCTGAAGCACCTGCGCACAGCTTGGAAGAGTGTCTCATGATATATGATGCCGCTTGCTTAGGGCAGCGTCCCTGATCCGGTGCATTTCTGCATGGCCAGCATCCCATGTTTCACCACGAAGAAAGAGCTTGCACAGGCCTTCTCAGTCGTGATCGGCCCTGTCGCTGCTTTAGGCATTTCCTTCATACTAGTATGTTGTTGAAAGTACGCCGAGAAACATGAGAGTCTGTCATTGCCATTGCCATGGCCCTAATCAAATCAGCTGTTAGGCTGCGATTGCAGTGCGGGGAGCATGGCTCTCCTGCCTGGAGGGAGCCGCGGGAGCCGTAAGTCGCAGGCGAAGTCACAGAAAATTCCTCAGCTCACGAGTGTCGCTCGGTGATCATGCTTTCTAGTCAGCTCCTCCTGCGACAGCGCCATTGTAACTGCGGGAAGGCCAAGAAAGATAGTCCAACAACAGCGAAGACCACCGCCCCGTCGAGAATCGAAGTACTCCGGCAACTCGGGCAGGCGCAGGTCACCGCTAGTGTTCAAGCCTCAGAAGGATTGCAGAAACATGCCCAGACCGAGAACGAAAACTGTCGTTGGGAATCTGAAATAGCACACCATCAACAGAGCGGATCGCCTGTACAACTGCCCTCTGCGTTCAAGCGATTTCCACACTGCAGAAGCCAAGCTCGCTAGCTGCGCTAGCTTGCTCGTTCGCTCTCAAGTCTCCCTCTCCTTGCCCCATTGTTTGGGCTTTTCCGGGCAGCTCATGCAGTACAACGCATGTGTACATACATCGATACAAGTCATAGGTAGGCTCAAGTACATACTAATTAATATCATATTCACCAAACGAGGCGTCGCCACTCCGATCAGAGGCGAGCAGCGCTCTTGAAACCACTTGGCCAAAGAAGGCTCATCCTGGCCGAACCAGTGGCCCACACCTGCGCGGCTAGGCGGCAGGAGCCCTGGGAGAGCGACGGCTTGGGGACCATCTTCCTAGGAACGACTCGGCTATAGAACATCCTGACAAAAAGTACGAGGAATGTCAGGGAATTCAAGCAAGTGCTACATGGAATGGCACCTGGAAGCTCGACGGCTGTCACGGTGCTGTCTTTCTGCCTTTGCTTTGGATGGCTTTCGGTCCATTGCTAGCAGCTGAGGCCATTCGGTAAACAAGCCAACTTGGAATCGCACGAAATGTTCCATGGGCTGAGCATCAGTCTGACAAGTTGCCCGGCCGATTCGAGCAAACGGACCATGTTGCGAGGTTGTGTCGGTGGGACGTTGTCGTCCTGCTGCCATCTTTGCATGCAAAGCTCACCTCTGCTACACTTTGACTTCAGACGTCCTTGCTCCCGTAGATCACGAGCATAGGGACGCCAACCAGGTTCTCGTGTGCGAAATCCTGTCAAACAGGACGAGCTTCAGCTAGGGATGAAGGCTTCGCTTTCGGACCCGGATCTTCACGGCACATTTCACAGTGACACGCCATCGGCGTTCGTGCTGCTGGCTGTTAAACGCCGAGAGTCCGCCGCGTGCTCAAAGCGCGCTTCTTCCAGCAAACCGCAGCGGGTTCCATCGAGAAGGCCTGCAAAATGACGACGTCACGCAACAACACTACACGGCCAACCTTCGACATTCATTGCCCTGTCCTGCCGGGCGCCCGACATGCACATATTACCAGCACACCGTATCAGCCGTATCAAATCAAACTGCAAGACTCGGTGCATTTTGGAGCCGGAGCTTCGAATGCGAGATCTGCCGCCCACTCCAAATTCCAAGCCCAGTGGCCTGAATGGGAATCACCAGCGTATGAGTTCAAGGACGGCCAGCCGGAGGCACAAGCAGCACCAAGCAGCAGATCCTTTGCAGAGGCCACATGTCGCAGATCCCGAAACCCGAAAGGCTGGTTCTTGGCATGAGTCTCCCGCCAAGTTTCTACATGCGATGAACAAGATTCTCGTGCCCAACGTGTTTGCCAGATTCCATGGGATGTTGCAATGATGTTGAACATCAGCATCACTAACACCATCACTGATCATCACCACCGTCGGCAGGAACGCCCTGATTGAACCAGGTCTAGCAGAATCGGATATCGCAGAACCCGAATCCAACAAGTTTGTGCATAACCACCCGCAGTAGACAGCAAAATCCCTGAGGCTCGAGGCCACGAGTCCGGAAAGTGACTGGCGAACACAAAGCAGCCGTGGCCACCCATGGAGTGGCCTGCGATTCAGCTACTTTTACGCATAGTGGGTTTGAGGAGTGTGCCTAACATCATGCTCATCTACCTACACTTCTTTGCCTTGCAGAGCTCCCGGGGCTACAGCCGCCAAGCCAGTGGTGGGCAGTGGATAAAGTGTGCCTACAGACTATGAACAGGAAACAACATCTAAGAGATGGATTGGCGAACAACCAGACGACATTGATTTGTGTGCATATGTATTTACAAATATGTATACTTTGTACAGTTATACATGCACACACATGTTTGGTTTTGGTTTTTGCCCACGGCCCACGGGATGAAGATCGATAAAGGGGTGTGAGCCTGTCAGCCTTGTCATTCAGTCCGGACGGTGTTCCAAAGTCTGTAACACGCAGGTTCGGGCTGCTGACTCTCAAGATCCACGTACTAGCATAGCACCAGGAGTCCACGCCTGTCACCAGCACTCGGGTGTCGTCCAAGCTGTGGCTCTTTCGCCGCTCGGTAACATTTCCTGGGGCTCCTGCTCACGAGCTTTCTGTTGCGAGCCTCTTCGGGCTGTCGTTGCATGGAGATCACTGGTCTACTGCAGCTGCCAGCGATCAGCTGCTCATCAATGCTGCCAGCAGTGGAGCTGAACCGTTGCAACTACAACTTGGTGACCGCAAGTCTCCTGGCAGCTCGTCGCGAACATAGCGCAAGGCACCCAAGGCATTGTCCAGGCCTTTAGTACGGGCGCACCAGACAGCGATCAAACCTTTGTGAAATGTGAGGCCACGGTATGAGAAGGTCTGACCTGCACAACGTATAACTCACAATACCCCGGGCCTCGGAAAAAGCAGCTCCATGCTCATTTCGTACCAAAGCAAATCGATAATCGCTCTCTCAGTGCCATCATGATGAATGTCACCCTTCTTTGGCTCAACCGGTCCGGTGAAAAACCCCAAACCGGAAGAAAAAAGTAGGCGCCGCTTGTGCTGCCCTATGGTAACCATATAGTGACCCTTTTAGGAAACCCCCCTATCCCACCCCTAATCCCTCTGATAGTGCAACGCAAGTAAAATTGCATAACAAGATCTTCTTGCGGCCATGGTTCCGGGTCCTTCCCAGTCTGTGCCCCAATGCCAGCGGTTTGTTGGCTGTACGAGCCAAGCACCGTAGGGGAAGCCTTCCCTCGGTGGCAGGAAGGGGCTTGCCGTAGCGGGGCTTCGCCGCTCGCACTCAGACAAGTCCAAATAATCTTTGGACAGGGGGATCCGGAACTTGCGCTTTCGAGTTTGGAGGTGGGCCGTGAGACTGTGTGTCTCCGAGCGTCTCCCCGCCCAGCTCATAACCTCAGCTGGTGAGCTCTCGCTTTGACGTGCGCGCAGCTTGACGGATCGACAGGCGTTAATGCTCCAACCCGCGCAAGGAACAAAGGGCTCACCTGGAGGTTCTAAGCTCCATCCGAAGTGGCTAGCAGAAACGAAGTGTGCTTGATCAAGACCCCCAGCAAATTTAAACCACCACGACCACAGCAACGAGAAGTTAAATGTTGGCGCATTCTTTTCACAAAGCCACACACCGAACCCCGAGCTGCAATAAGGCAAACTGCCGAGCCACTATGTCCCCACACTGGACCCACACTGACGGAGGCACCGTGCAGAGAGAGCATCACAGGACAACCCCGAGGTGGGCAGGTCCTCCAGCGAAGAGGCATGATTCGATATTATGAGATTTTGGGGATCGCAGCGGCAGCTAGCCCCAATTCAACCCTCAACCGTGCAACCAAGCAGGTCCTGTTGGCAAATTGGCTAACATCTGGGGGTGCCGCCCAGAGCTTTTGGATCGAGCCTCCCCGAACGACCCAGACTGAGGGAGCTCCAGGAGTCTTTGGTGCGTCTTGGCATCTTGGGGAATTTAGCGACGGCGTCGTCCTAGGCTTTGTAGTTGGTCATGCGTTGGTTTCTTGCGAGATGCTACTGTAATCGATTCGTTTGCCATTTCGTGCCGAACTCGCGGATTATAGCTAATGCTTGCCATGGGGTTTCGGAATTGGAATTGCGAAAGGAGGCAGACAGGCAACCAATCGGCGAATCGCGCATCTTTCGAACGAGGAGTGAGCTCCTCAGACAATCACGGTTTAAGATCAACCTTTGCGCCATAAGCAAACGATCTGGCTTAGCCTACCACGAACCAACCACCACAACAGTGCAACAAGGCAATCGCCGCATACAGCACAGGAAAGGTCCTCTTAGAACTGGAACCTTCTGGCCCTAAACTCGCACAGCCCCGCGCTGCCCGCACAGCCCCAAGGCCCGCCATCGAAGTCTGGGTAGGCCACAAGGAAGCCGCGATCCGCACTGCGGCCTCGCAAAGCTTTCTGATCACTCTGGCACAACACAACACACATAAGCGCGGAAGGATCAATGACATGGAATCGAACGAAAGTGTGACTGGTCTTACTATAGCGCAGCCCCCTGCTGCCGCCACCACCACTTCTTCTTCTTCTTGCTGCTGTCCCCACCGATCTGGTGCTGCCGCTAGCGCGTGCCCAATTTGTTCAGGTGCTGACTGTTGGAAAAAAGTTCAAATTCGACCCAAGGACATGCTATCGCATCGGCCGAATCGCACCTACGCACAGCTTCAAGCTGATTCAAACTCACTATCTAAAGTCCTCTGAAGTAATTACGCGTAATGCTGTCAATCGGGCTAGCAATGGCTTGCCCCTCGCCCCTAATCGTACAGAGGTGGGCCCAATTCAGCCGTCATGTCACGATGTAAAAGCCAAGGCTATTTGTCGTAGAAGAATGTGTTGAATATTAGGTACAACAATGCGGAACGATTCAAACAATTCCGTGTTTTGCAGGACTCCCCTTGGTGCACACAAGCATCGGCATTGCGTGGTGATGGAGGCATGGACCGGCGCGTGGTTGCCCTCTGGCTGCAGCGCTACCGTGAAGGTGAAAGCCTGGACTGGAAGGTCTCCGGTTCGAGGATTCCCGATTTCTCTGGTGGGGGCAATGTTTTAACATTTTGAAGGCTGCTAAGATTCACACTCGCCTGACGTTTCGCGCGCAACGGCCAGGACTGCCGAGATGCAGCGAAACGAAAAGAGTGGCGTAGCGGCGTAGCAGTGACGAAGTAACACTGGCGGAGCCAAGGTGCCTTGGGCTGCCCGTGGCAGGTCAGCTGCCCACCCTGTTGCCAAGACAGGCGATACATGCCAATGCCAAAATGATTCCTGCATGGAAGCAAACCACTAACGACACGTGGGTGCCTGAACACACGAGAAGATGGAGTAGCTGCGTAGCTTACCCAATGCAGGCCTGCTGAAGTTTCAGCCTCAGAATCATGGCTTGCCTGGGCACAGTAAAAGCAATGCAATCGGTCGTTGGTCAAGGTGTGACGGAGCAGATCACTCCCCTGGAAGCAAGTTGGGCAAAACGTCTGATTTTGTAGCATGTTTCAGCGAAGCAGGACGAGAATACAAGCATCGCTGTTGACAATGCGAGAAGCTCCTTAAACTCTGGAAAGATGAGCCCCTGGAATGACGCACCAAATACTGCCAAGTCCCCCGTCTCCTTACAGCCTTATAGGTCAGGGTACCCAAGTTGTACAGCAGGCAAATCGCCGGGATGGACTCCTGTCAAAAGGACTTTGGGCGTGGGATGGGGCATGCCTTTCCAAGTATCTTGACAAGAGTAGAAGCTACAGAATGACAGCATGCTTAGAAGAGACGCCGTATGCTTACCTACATGATCCGTCCTTGCACACTGAGATTGACCGCTTCTTCGACAATCCTGGCACCGGCTGCGTCCACGATGCCACGACGTCGCAATTTGCAAGGTACGCCAAGGGAGGTTAGGAGGGTCACGTGACCAGGAATATGTTCCCGAAAACATCAGCAGATCGCCCAGGTGATCCCCAATGTGTCGTGTCTCAGCACGTGGTGCTTGCCAGGCAGTTGCCGGAAAGTGCAAAGCTTCGAGCTTCGATTTTCCTGTTTGCATCCTCTCAACCTTTCCGCGTCGGACGACGACCCAAACGGCAAACCACTCAACAGTTTCCACAACTTCGAGTTTGCCGGGGCACGCAGCGCTGAGCAAGTGCAAGGGCTCCCGGGCAGTGTTGAGGATGGGGATTCCTCGGTTCTTCGATTCGGTGGGGTCGGCATGCCTCTATCAAGACGAACTTCAGCTTCACTCCCCATCCGCCTACCATGGCCTAGCTGCTTAGACATGGATATGCCTCTTTCCCCTATACATCTGTAACTTTGACCGGTAGAAGTAGGGGGCTGGTACAGGCAGTTTGGGGTCTCTCCGTCTCGGGACATTCGGGGCATCTGCGTGCCGGGTGCTTGTTGGAGCCGGCCCTGCTGATCTACCAGCGAGAAGGCCAAGTTCGCCAAGCTGCCCAGGTGAGGAGAAGCCAGATCAGAGCCAATGACCTCCACAGTCAGTAACCGACTAGAACGTGACTTTTCGACGAGAGACTGAGCCTCAGGTCTTTTTGAAGCCGGCCCGCCTCCGAGACGGCTACGTCCTTCAGCAAGACGAAAGGGCTGAGTGCCTGGCTTGGGGACGGGCTCTCCCAGGCGTCCGGACCATGGCACCATGTGCCAAAACACAACACCACAATGTGCAAGTCAGTCTGATGCACCTTGTTGACTGCCACTTCCATACCCTGCATATCGCAGATGTATCTGTGTATGTATAATATGTATATCATATATGTCATATATGTATGTATGCATGCATGCATCTATGACAATCTATGAATACAAACCTTGACAGTTACGCAGTTGTCATCGAACAACATGCCTCGCCTTCTCGGGCCCCGCAGCTGCTACGCCCGTCAAAGCTTGCCGTGCTGCCGCGCCATCCAGAAGGAACTCGCAGCGGAAGCCTGGAGTTCACTGGAGGTGAAACTTTTCTGACACTCCTGGTTGGTAGTTGAATGTTTCTTAGACATACGACACGTCGCAATTTGCATTGGGAATAGACACCAAATTAAGTGGTAGCCGGCACACCTGCGAGGACTGCGAGGACAGGTCAGAAACGCCAGCGGCCCTGTCCCTAAATGATCATATTGAACTTCAACTGTGATGTGACTGAAGGGGCTGAGCAGATCATGCATATGGAATTGCGTTGGTAAGCTGTTTACGCGTCTGACACTGCCCCAAAGGCCGCGGGTTGAACCAAGCAGGGTCATACAGAAGTGCACAGGGACTAGTGACTAGCTTGACACCCTTGTAAATACTTTGTTCTTCCGACTCTGCCAGCTGGCATTCAGGATCAAGTGCGTGCAGATTGCACAGAGTTGAAGGCTCGCGGGGTTTCCGGGCATGCAATCTTTGGATTCTTCCGCGTAAGGCACAGATTGTGGAATGGTTAAGTTTCCAGCGAGGGAAGCTTACTTCGTCTCTTGTCTGCAGGTACGGCCCTCCCTTGCCTGGCTCTGCTGCCTTGACAAAGACTCGATGCTGCCCCTTCCTGACTTGCTCACTCACAAGAGAGACTCTGCCGCTGCGCATCAGAAATTGACACTGATTCGACTAAGCGTTGTCCAAGGATCTGCAACTGCAGAACGTGCACGGACCGGTTCTCCCCATAAACGTCCGCCAAGCGCAAAGCTAAATCAAAGTCCAGATAAAAAGAGCTCGAGCACTTCCTGAGCTGTGGGAGGCACTTCAAGATGAATTCCCTACACTCCATCTACGTCACCAAGACTGGTACACCATCGATATATCTTCCACAACATGTCTGCTAGCAAGATTTGCTGACCATTGTTAATGGAGAAGTTTAGCTCCAGGTGGACCCTGCATACACCTGACTCAGAGGGAGCGACCAAGCTCCGGAAAAACTGCCAAACACCCCACGAACGCACATACCACTACCCACTGCCGCACGGAGATGAGACACTGCCGCAAGGAGATGTACGTACGAATCGAGCCAAGTCTCGCCAAAATCGTTGCGTCGCTCGTAAGGTTGAACTCACCCACGGCCCAGCCACTGCCGTGGCCCGTCTCATCTGAGAAAAGCTTTGGGTTCCTGCGGGCAACAACATGTCGGTGACTGAAAAGCCATTAGCGGGGGGAGAGTGCTATAGCGGTCTGAACTTCAAGCGGTTCCCTATTGTCTCCGTCTGTGTGTATGGGAGCGAGGGAGCAACATGCAGAGACATAACCAAGAGAGAAAGTGACAGAGAGAGAGAAGGTGTAGTCAGCCTGAATCGTTCAGCCTGTCTACGTCCGACAGGCACTAGGCGAAGGTAACACTCATTGTCGAAAGCAGAAGTGCCAACTTAATTCACATAGTTGAGCCTGCTGAATGATCAGAATTGTTGCAGCAATCTTACGCCTGTATGTTGGTTTGCGTCAGTGTTTTCCTTGAACAATCCAAGCGTTGATTATAGCCCTATGAAATGGCCAACAGTAGTTCTCTATGAAATGGGTTTGGTCATTTCATAGGGGGTCATTTTATAGAGGGGATTTTTTGTAAGAGCCCTGCAGGCTCAAACCCCTAAACTTAGAACCCGTAGCAACCCCGCAACCCCAAGCCCAGAAGCCCGCAATCCTGCCTTCTACCCCGGGCCGGGGTGCTGGGGCACCGCCTGGTGACCCCGGGCCCTGGCTCGGGGCAGAGGGCAGGGTTGGCCCTTAGTA
The DNA here is from genome assembly GCA_003297005.1 of Symbiodinium sp. clade A Y106. Taxonomy (NCBI): domain Eukaryota; class Dinophyceae; order Suessiales; family Symbiodiniaceae; genus Symbiodinium; species Symbiodinium sp. clade A. The sequence continues at coordinate 90,037 of BGNK01001057.1, forward strand.
ATCTGTTGGAAAGTCTTGTTTCCTACTGTTACTGGCCCGGTATAGGGTTTCTGGATTCAAAGATTCTGGGTTCAAGGTTTCTGCGTTTCGGCGCTCACACTCGGACAATCCAGGCGAGGCATATGGTTCGAGGTCTGCTAATAGGAGTCTGAGACTGCTAGCGAGAGCATACAGACAGCATGAAAGGGATGCACCTAATTTAATGGGCTGTCGCTCTCACTGAGATCCTGATTTCACAAATAATAACGTAGTTGAGGACCTCAGCCACTACTCCTGACAAACTGCTTCTTGAGTGGGGGACAGGTAGGAATGAATAAACGCTAGGCTGCGTGGATTTACACCCCGAGACAGGGCAGGTGTATGGGAATAAGCAGTTTGGCGAATCTTCACGATTCAATCTACAAGCTCATTTTGAGCACAGGAGCCTGGGCTAGAAATCAGTAAATCAGTAGAATCTGCATGCGCTTCGGATTCATGCGTACGAATGTCTATCCAAGTGAAACCGACTGCATGCAAAGTGTGACAACTTGTTGATATCAAATAAGCATATACACATGATGTACATTACATGGTATCTACTAGAAAGATGATTTAGTCACTGTTTGGGATCTTTCAATATCTATCACAGCCGGCGCTCAGGTGCATGCAGGCTTGCTCACTCATACCCGCGCAGAACACGCATGCAGGCATGCAGAAAGGATGCAGAATATCTTGCATAGTCAGCCACTTCGTCATGCAGTCAGAATTCGTGCAGCCATCTTGTTGCCCCATCGCTTTATGAGCCTTTCCACTCCAGAAAACTCCCTCTGAAGTGCATCGTATGTGAGCGACCCATACAACACACAGTTGTCTCGGTCTGTGTTGCAAGCATCTGCACTCAGATAAATTCAGCATGCTTTCGAAGGGCATGCAGAGAATGCATAATGCACTGCATATAAACTCCACATGTCATAGCAAGCAGGCAGCAAAGACGACTTCATTCTCCCAGCAGCATGAATTCCTTGATAAATTCTATCCGATGCCTGTTTGGCGAAAGCGCACAAAATGTATTGTTGCCATCGCTGAATTCCTTTCGCCGATACTGGAGACTTCGTCAGCAGGAGCTTGTGCAGATATCGCCATGCATTGACGACCGAGCTTGCCATAAACCGAGAAAATATCAGGGATGTTTTCAGAGGCCTGAGGGCATGCGACCGCACTCCAGACTCAAAGACTTCATGCAGAAAATAATTTTGTCTCCCCAGCAGGTGATCACGCCAGCGACGGGCATCTGTACCATATGCAAGCCTCCAGGCGAGTGGTGCACATCTCAGCGCGTTCGCGGTTAAGCGATTTCGCTAGGGTCCTACAACAAAGGCTAAAACATGCTGAAGTCCGCATACCCCGTAACCCTGTAGGACGGGTAAGAGAACTTATCCTACCCACTTAGAAACTTCGCTTTACCAGAGCGCCCGGCAGAGGTAGCGTCTCAGCTGAGTCGGTGTCATGTGTGGAAATGACAGTGGCCGAGTAAGTATCCAAAAAGTCATCAGCTATGGGAAGGGAAAGAGTGGGATCACAGGCTTCAGTTTCCATGGACTCACTGTCTCCAATATCTTCTACAGAAAGAGGCTGAGGTCTTCTATGATTGAGTTTCCCCGCTTGCCACACCTGATATTCGGGCTTGAAATCAAGCTCGACTGCTCCAACTGACCCGGGCCAACAAGCTCATGGAAAAAGAACTTTACTTCAAGACTACTTGGTGTGGGGAAACCCAAAGCTTCCAGCTGCTCCTCGAGCTCTGCTTGAATTGAGATCGATCACATCAGTGTCTAAGCAATGGCAACAACACGCCTACCGGACCACTCCTCTATTTGATGAAGTAAACGTTTACCAGTGAAAAACGGGGGTCGATCTTTTGGTATCTCGCAAGCAGTGCCGGTAACTCTAGCCCCCATATGATGACGGATATCTTTGCCGGAGGGGGGCTCTATTCACAAGCCACCCTGACCGAACTCAGAGAGGCGTATGATCCGTATAATTACTTGAGGATAATGGGAATTACGTAGGTCCTTATGTAGTCCTCTACCGGCACAGTCCCTGATAATGATCGAGCTGTACGTCTGATGCGGGGCTACTCATGCGAAGACGGCTATGGCTTGTGCGCAGAGGTGCATATGTGGTGCCGTAGCACTACTGAGCTTGCTAAGGTCCCGAGGGCTAAGGCCTAAATGCAGCACTTGCCCATCACCTGCGACTTGCTTGAATTTCTGTGGCACCCGATTCTACGCTCGGGCGTGGGTGAGACATTAGCTCTGCGGGAAGGTCCATTCCGTTTGAGTCGCTATTGAACAGGAATGTAGTATGGTCTCGAGTGCACCCAGGGTCTGCAGAAGGCGGCGCCATGTCAGGCTGTTGAGGCATGGCGTTCATGGCGATCGGGTCGGTGACCTCGGCCCCCTGCGCGACGTTTGCGATGCTCCGCGCCGCAGCGGTCGATCCACCCCGGATAGCGGTCGCTCACCTGCCCATTGGCAGAGCTGCTGCAGCGCTGCGACAACCTGCCACGCAGTCAAAAGTCGTGCCCAGAGGAAGGCTGCAGCGATAAATGTGTCCTTCCACTGTCCGCGGTGCAAGTTGTTGAAATCGTAGACGTGCAAAAGCACCACCTGCAAAGTGGGAGGATTCCCAAACCACTCGTCAGTATCTGGGCTTCTGAGAATCAGCGGGTTGTGCTCGGGTCGGGGCTAGATGACCTGCCAAAACGTGCGTCGACAACGAACTCCTCGTCGGACCTTGAATCTTCCTCATCCTCCTGGATCGCGCCACCATGTGACTGTCCCATGGCTTCGAGCCGGATTGAGAGTCGTAAGGGTTTGTGATTGAGGTCTTAGGGTTTCGGGTTCGGAGTTGGGCTCTAGAGTCTAGAGTTCAAAGTTTAGAGGATTGGGGCTGGAGAGTTTGGTGTTTCTGGGTTTCGGCGCTCACACTCGGGCAATCCAGGCGAGGCATGTGGTTTGGAGTCTGAAGGGTGAGACTTCGCTAAGGGAACGGTCATGATGACATCAGCAACACTGTTATTGAGAACACCTAAAGTGACTGTGCTCCTTGTGACTTTCCTTCCCGGGGCTTTACTGGGTATGAAGCAAAATGCAGGACAAGCAGACCCCCAGATGTAGACAGGACCGACAGGTCACCAAAAGGTAAACTCAAAACAATACATCAACTCATTGGGTGACCTCGTATATCGCATGCACTATGTACATGGCATGTTAGCCTTGCGTAGCTGCTTGCGAAACGTCAATTAAATACGTGAAACTTGCCGGATGGGACATCTATAGGCACTTGACGTCGCAACTCATTGGATATCCAAGTGTACAACATAGCCCACTTATTGAAATTGCACTAGGATACCCAATGAGGCGAAAAGGTGACGCGAGGATTCGTTGCATAGAGTTCCTACTAGTGCAAGTCAATCCATTTTCCTTTTACATGCTTTCATTTCAGAGCGTGCAGGATTCCCTGTCTTTACGCTCAGTAATTTCATGCACATCATCAGACGATTCGATAGAAGAAATCTCCAATACTTCTCCCATCGAATCGACTGAGCCAAGGCAGCCAGAACCCATGCGCACAATATGGTTTTGTCCCCTTCATGGTCTTCTCATCGCTGCACTCTGTTCCCGCTGGTCATACTCTGCAGCCCCGGGGCATGCCCTGTTTCGAGGTTTCGTCCACGGTCCTCTGGAACTGTGTCCATCAGTGTTGTATGACAGCCTCCAGTCCTGGTGATAGAGGTCCAGGTTTGCGCATCATCCAGCTGTAACAACCGTAGGGCACGACATGCGCTTGCAGCTTTGGTCTTTCCTCCTCTTTTTTTTGAACACTCCTGGAATTCCAGAATTCTCTTGCCCATCCTGTCCAGCTGTTTTGTGCGCTCCCTCGTAGAAGTGCCCCTTGCAGGAGTGCCAGAATTCTGACTCGTAACCTTCGTCTACCTCCTTACAGCACCAGACTGATGTCTCCATGCAATCGTCCACAAAGAAGAGGAGGCTCTTTGCAGGTTCCAGGTTCAGCCATCTATGCACTCGCACGGGGTTAGTGGTTTCCCTAATCCCGTGGGACCTATTGGCAGAGGTGAGGCAAACGTAAGGGACCATGGGAACAAAGGCTAAAACATGCTCGAAGTAGGGCCGAATCCCAATTTAGGATAATTTAGGCAGATACGTTGAGAAGCAGGGTTGAGGTCATGAGGCTTGACTTAAGAGTGGGTGCGGGCTCTATGCATTAATTCATGAATTAGCGGTATGTATGTTTTGCACACACCTGCCTTCAATGCGGTCTGCAAAGGTGTCGAATTCAGCAATTGCATGCAATTGCACTCATTGAGGACCACGTAACCTGGCATAATAGAGGAAATTCAACACGATAACCCCAAACACATAAGTTACCCCCAAATTGCTCTCCAGTGTGAGGGCCATGTAGACACTTCCTCTTGTGAGTCTTCATCACATGCAATGCTGTCAAGGACAGTTTCGTGAGCCTCCCTTTCATCTACTTTGGAAGCACCCTCAGATTCTGAGTCTGACGAAGTTTACCCGCCTTCCAAATATGAGGGTGGCTCACTGTCTTTAGTTGCAATTGAACTGGTTGGCCGGGTCCCACAATCTCACGTGTAAAATAGTCTACCTAAGCTGTCGGGGACTCTAAACCCTAGAGCTGCCAGGGACTCATCCAGCTGCGGATCGATTGAGAACACTCTCTCAGTGTGAATGCAACAGCAACCAGTCTCCTACCAGACCACGGCTGTGTGCAGGGCAACAATTTCTTACCAGAAAAGGCGAATGGCATGCCATGGGAGAGTTCACAGCATGTGCCCATAATCTGGGCTCCCATGTACTCCTTAGGGACACTTCCCTTTGGCGACTCGATCCAAAGGGAACCTCCTTCAAACGTAGAAGTCCAATAATAGCTTGAGGATAGTGAGAGTTTCTAAGGTCCCTATGTAGATCGCGTCCCGCCGAGTCTCGAAGTGTGATAGTAGAGAACTTGTGGTGCGGGAGTAACTGCTGGAAAAGATACGTCAACTGTGTTGCCAGATGCGCTAGAGGGGCCGTGCCGGCACACAACTTGTTCAGGTCACGAGACGATCTGGGCCTTAAGTTTGGCGACTGCCTTCCCCTCTGGCGTCTCCAGCTGGCGATTGGGCATTTCCTGAAAGCCAGGCCGCTCCTGAAATTCTCGGCGGGAGGCTGTCTCGTTCAGCCGTGGGTGAGACATCGTCAAAGCGGCAGTTTATTGACCAATCAGTTTGCACAGCTACGGAACGCATAGAGCAGAAGACAATGTCATCCGAAATAGAAGGTCGTTTTCCGAAACAAGAGGAGCGCTTAATCTGGACGCTTCAACGAGGACCTCGTAGAGCTGAGCCTCAACCCACACTACCCAGTCTCTAACTTCTAAGCCAGTACTCTCCCTGATAGCATGTGAAACACGGTCGGCACTTGGATCAAGCCAAAAGGGTGCTGCCGCCGCCATCATGACATCATGCAGAACAGAATAACCGCCCAATGGGTAGATATGACGATTCTGGGCAAAAGGCTAAACAAACTATCGACAGCAACCCTTGCGACCCCCGCAGGCATTGGAACGCAGCTCTCGCAAAAGGCGCTCCCGAAATCCCGCCGGTGTTAGGGGCATGTGCGGGTAATAGTGCTACCAGTTATCACACCTCAGCCGTGAAGCTTTCCTGACGATTGAAAGGCTGCGGGAAGGGGGGATGCACAAGCAGATAGTGGGAGTCCAATGTGGGATAGTGCGATGGACTTCCTACAAATGCAAAGCACTCGCAATGTAATCGAAAATTGCCAGGCGGCCATGCAGTCGGAAGATTCCAATATGTGTAGATGCCAGAGTACAGATCCATGGAGGAGTAAATTCGAGATGCAGTGTTTTCAGCCCAATGGAACAAACGGTTGTTATCCGGGATCGTAAGGGTGTCAGGCCGATCCCCTTCATGTGATGCTAAAGTAGAGACCACAATATCCCAAACCGTAGTCCAGTACGACCATAAAACCGAGCTAGTATTCCAAATAGGAAGCATTGCTCTCATATGACGAAGTCGTGTAAGGAGTCGTGAGGCCGCTACATATGCTAAGTGTGGGGGGAAGGCCTGTAAGAGATCATGAAGCTCTTTCCCCCAGATACAATGGTCTCTGACCTCCTCCGATGATGATCTTTAACAACTAAGTATGAGTTCTGACACAGTGTGCTTGCGCCCATATCTGTGACATACCAGCAGAGCAGCCTAGTGTCAAGTGCACGGCGCTAATGCTGCTAGTAATACTGTCGATTCCGGGGTCTGGCACCTTGGCCTCGGGGCCTGTGTGCTAGTCTCAGAGTGAAAGGGTACGGGCTCGTAGGATCGATAGCCTCTTCAAGAATATTTGCCAGGTCGCACAACAAAAGAAATTGCTCATCTAGAGAATAGTACATGCACTGCGTTACATAATTCTGGTTGTCTATACGGTGCCTGACTACCTGAACAAGGCGCTCTAGTTTGGGTGCAAGTGTTTTCATGGAATCTTCAATGTCTACCAGCACCTCACACACGTTATTCGGTTGTTCAATTGCTGAAGTGGCTACCATGTGGAGGTCCCTGACGTCTGTATGGATTTTCTCCATGTATTCACGTAGGTCCCCCATTTCACAACGAATGCGAAGGAGTTTTGTCTCCATCTCATATATAGCCTTCATGCGCTCATGATCGTAGAACGAATACAGCCCTGTTACTGTAGCACACATCCTTGGAAGAGAATCCCGCCCGTCTCTTACCCGTTGAACTACAACAGGCCCGAATACAGCGTGAATGGACCAAGAACAACAACCACAGCAACGCTCACACGGATTGTGGCCCAATCCGGTACTCCCCATTCCCACTCTTCCTCTGGGGATTGCATCTCAGGTTGCACTGGAAGTGGCTTCTCTTGAACACGCTGAAACAGCCAAAAGCTTCGGAAAAGAGAAAGAGGGGTAACGGAAGGGGTTCAGGTTTCTGGGTTTTAGGGCTTGTGGTTTCAGGTGTTGTGTGTTCGGGGTTTCTGGGCTCAAGGGTTTGGGGTTTCTGGATTTCTGGCGTAAGCTTTCTGAGTTTCGGGGTTTCGGGTTTAGAAGGCTTTCTTTCCAGGGCTTCCGTAATTATCTCTCGCTCTTTCTCTATCTTTCTTTCAGCAGGGTAGGAGCCCGTCTGCGCTCAAGGCGCCCCCCATATTGTATGGGAAGCATAAATTGAGTATAGAGGCTACACTCGTGCCAAGGCAGAGTCGCCTGTGCAGAAAGACAGCACACAGCACAGGCAAGTCCCCTCGATTATCACCTGAATCTCTCTCTCGCTTTCGTTCCCTTCCTGCTCTGGGCGCGTGGGTGCGCGGAGTGGGCAAGCTTGTGTTCGCGCAAGGCGGTCGGTAGATATGGTGTCGTTCGTAGAATCCGTGTCAATATAGTGCCACCACGGCCATTGAAACTGGCAACACCTTGGACGAATTCGAAAGCAAAACCGAAAGATGCCGAATGATGCCGAGTGCATAGACACTGAACATCACGAAATGGGGGGACAATCCGACGGTAACCCCTCCCAGCCATTTTATAGCGAATTCGCCTTGGCAGCACAATTCTTGCATATTTTGCAGCCGTGAGCAAGGCACCCCCGCAGGCCATTCAATAGTATACTCTTGTTTTGCAGCATCCGGATCGCATCGATGAGCATGATGTCATCGGGCAACTCAAGCACGCAACAGTAACCCAGGCAAGTCATTCCACAGTGAATATGCTCGGGGATGCCAGCCCGCAAACTTGTTTCCACATGGGCGGTCATTTTTTAGACTCTGCGGGGGTTGCCCCGCGCACCTTTGGAGGCCATTCAATAGACCACTACCTCTATTTGAAGTGGGGCGCGAGGCCATCAAGTTATAATCAAACCCTGACTCATGCTTCCTCGTCCGTAGCATGGTCGAAATCATCTTGTGTGCTGGGGGGGTAGCAAATTTCGCCATCACAACTGCATCCCATTTTATTCCATTTCACATGCCTGCATGGTAACACTTGAGCAGCAGTGAGCATGCAAAACGAGGGCGAATGAGGGCAGAGGACAAACATTCCGCCTTGATCGCGAAGTAGACTGGACAAGACTCGACCAAACCTGGTTGGGTTGGAGAGTGGCACAGGAACGTGACACAAATTCAAACTCTCTTCGCCATCTCATTGAAGCCATGATGAAAGCCGGCTGAACAGCAACGGGACAGGGTGAAAACCTTCCTTTCTTGTTGGGGGGCAGCTGCTCCATCAAGCAGAAAAGCGAACACTTCCGATCATGGCAGAGTGATCAGTCCAGCCAGCTGTGACTGCCAGCTGGGTGAAGTTGACCTCCACCTGAAAAACTCGGGGGATAGACCTGCTAAGCTTCTGTCAGACCGCCCCCGATACAGAACACACACCAAGCTTGTTCCCTTAACACCTTGCGCCTTTTCAAGGAATCTTTGTGCAGTAAACCGTCAGCGCGACTGTCGCACCATCGTAGGGTCGGGTAGTGGCATCTTACCAAACAGCTCCTACTTCAACGTCCTTGCCACAGAATCCTGGCAAGAGGCGGTTTCGTCCGAGTAGTTTGCCAGGGCGAAGCCCCAAATTGTGCGCCCTCCCGGGCCCACTTCTGTGGGAAACCTCACTTGAGTGAGGGTCTGCCACCACGTGCCCCATGTCACAGTGAAGTGGAAGGAACTGTTGCACGACCAGAGAGAATGCTTGCCAGCGACCCGAATGCAACACAACATCATGGCCCAGGAACGATTCCAGTGACTCGTTCAGATCACGAGGAAGAAAGGAGCTGTTCTTGGCGGCAAGGTGCGAAAGGACCTTCTTCAAGGCCTTGGCAGAACGGCATCAGCTGTTCGTGCCATCGATAAATCCTGCAAAGCGGACCCGCCAGGAGCATGCACGATCCCTGGAAGTCCTGCAAAGCAGAACGGCACCGCGGCGCCTTGTCGTAGTCCAACTGCTCCGAAAAGGAATCATGCCAAAGTTCGGCACGCTCCCGGAGCGCAGTCCAGAATGTGGAGGGCAACCGCCCCGCGACATCTCGGATTTTGCACGAAGCATGCGGCACTAGAATCCTACACAAGCGCATGAGGTCAGACGTTACTTCAGCCACAGTCTACAACCTCTTGCGGCCTCTTGCCCCCGACCTGCTTACATGACATGACCTCGGATCGAGGCAGTCTCGGTTTTTCTCTAAACTGCTTACACTTACACATCACGGCAGCCTTGGATGCCGCCGAACGCGGCCAGCGGCTCGACACCGCTGCTAAACATCCAGGGGCCTAGAACGGCCCACCTTAGAGTTTCGACTCTCTCAACTTGGCGAACCGGGCGAGGCCGTTGAGACGCTTGAACACGTGGCAAAGCCGAGTACAGGTCAGGTCAATTGCTTCAACAGCCTTCAACATGTATCATCCAAGCGAGGATGCTTCAGAACTCCGCGGCTAACATGGAAGACTACAGCCGATGATCCGATGATAACAACCTGAAGCTGGGTCCGGCAGCCATCATCCAGAAGTGCTCCAAAGAAAGCCAGGGCGCAGCTGGGGACCTACATTGCGAGGGTATTCCACCTCGTCGGCCTTGTGCACGGAAGCCAAGATAACAAGCTTGAATCAACCTCCTATCCTGCCATGGCAACAAGAGATCCTGCAAACACTGGCTGCTGATAGGCCATGAAGGTAGAGAAAACCTTACCGTGAGACATTGTGCAGCAAGGCCCAACAGAGCATCTGCAAACCAAGCGCAAAGCGCGGTGCTTTACCTTGCACAGGGATCAACTTCTCAAGCTGTCCAGACTGGGGACTTCAAGTTGTGCTGGACGAGCATGTCGGATCTTGGAGCCTCAGGACTGGCAGGCAATGGCTCTCAATGCTTCGCAGACATTCGCAGACGTGACTATGACAATCTGTGACAATCTGCATTATCCATCTGCTTCCTGAAGGCCCTCTGAGGCTTTCTACGTGATGGAAGGTACGGACTTGGTCCTCGTCCTCTGCCTCTGGCCAATCCAGATCGGCTTTTTGGTCTGGTGAACTTTGGAAGCCAAGAAGACTTCACTTGGGAGCTCTTCTTCGGTTGTTTTCGACACTCCGACTCGGACAAAGCCAGGCAAGGTCTGCAGACGCTTGTTCAGTTTTAAAGTTATGTCACACAGACTTCTTGAGACCGCTGTGCAGCAACCCTCGATCTGAGACTGCAACCTCTCACCGGGTTGTCCAGGAGGCAGAGGAGTGGCAGGCAAATGCTCCGCTGCCATGGCTTCATTGGTTGCAGATAAGGTGACCAGGGTTTTGGGGGCATCATGGGGCATCCATATGGGATCCATTAGTAGATACTACAAGTCTAAGTAGCTATAACAAGAGGCCATGACTACCCCGAGGGTGGCTTTCTCACGGTTTCTGGGGAGGGCCGCATCAATCTTCGCGCCCACACCCACACCTGCGCATTGCCCTCAGGTGTCCTACGCTGACCGGGTCCGAGTTTTCTTTGACAACGATGCCGCTAAACCAGTGGAGCTTTTTTTGCCAGCTGGCCACTCGTGAATTGCAGACCCCAACATCTTGGCCGCCTACCACTGAGCCGTGAAAGCAATAAATGGTTCTAGGCGGTCCGGGGCACTCTGCTGGAGCCCCGTAAGCTGTCAAACACGTCCAATGTTGCAGCGAGATGCAACGAGCAAGAGATACTGGCAAACCGAGTCGGAGAGGCAAAGGATGGCAAGACTAGAGGATCCAACATCGCAGGGGCCGTCCATTCTTCTCAGCCTCAAGGCGCGTGCTGTGATCTGGAGGTGAAACGAAAACGGCCATCATCCGCCGAACGACCTACATGGACAGGCCTAGCTTGCCTTGCGCAGCCGTTTCCGAGAGCTTCTGAACTTAAAAAACTTCTTAGGCCGGCAGGCAATCTCGCCCAGCTTTGCCAACTGCAGTCGCCGAAGAGCTAGAAGAGTTAAAGAAAGCATTCCGCAGCACCGGTGTCGCCCGTGAACAGTGAAACGCTCTAGTCTATTCAACTGTTTACCTCTGCACACGCAACATCACCTTGTGCTGCCCGTCAATGTGGGATGCTTCAAAAGCCCCAAAACCAAGCAAAAGCCGGGAAGGTCCCCAGCTTGGCTCGACGCCGCCTCTACCTTTGCTCGGCATACCGGAAGGCACCCATCCAAGCCATCCAACCACACAAAGCCCGGACCCACATCAAACGTTAGCCATCGAGGTTGAACAAACTTTGCACACCAGCCATATACGGGGCAGCTCACTGCTGCTGGCAATGCCGGTCGGCTAGCTTTCCTGACGGAAAACGACCAGCGACGGCTTTTGTGGATCAGCAAAGGGCCGGAGTGTTAACTTCACTGGCGAGTGAGCAAGATCAGCCAAGTTGAACCTGCTCGCCTGCTTGCTTGACCCTGTCGTTCGGCAAAAGATTCTTCGAAAGAAGCTTTCAACCGTCCTTGCTGCCGATCCGACCCTCACTGGCACGAGTAGGCTCCAGACCATGATTCGCAGAGGTTGCGCCTCCGTGTTCAAAACGAACTCCTGCGCAAAAACTCGCGGCGGAAGAGAAGCTCCGGCCAGCGAGGGTCCAAACTTGGAAGTCCTCCAGATTGAGCGTGCTTCTTGGTGAGAACAGCAGGTAAAAGTACCTCCAGCTTGGCAGGAACTCCGCGGGAATCTTAATCTACAGTCTTCTGCTTCAAGAACAGGTTTGCGTGACGGTGACGGTGACGGTGAGCATGAGATCGTACGCACGCTTTTCAAAAGTGCGTGCTGCAGATCCAGCCCTGCGGCAAACTAAATGGTTCTACAAAGAGCTCTGCTGGAGCTAAAGTTGCATGTCGGACTTGAAACAAAACTCTTAAATTCCCCCAACTGCCCAGAGGTGTGGATTCTTCAAACTTCGACGCCAATATAGCAAACAACTGTCACGGCAACTCCTGCACAGCATCCGGAATGCATGACTTGACTATGACCGTTTGGAGCCATGGTGCTTCAACGTCTCCCCAAGCCAGAAGCTCTCCTGTTCGCATCTGAAAGGCTGCGGAGGCTTTGCTTCTGATGCTTCATGGGCCTAAGTGCAGCGTACCTCACGTAGCTTCAAAGTGACTGTAACAGTTGCAACCGGCAGAATGCCTACAACATCCTGTAAGTTCCAGAGCATTACCCTGGGACCGGAAGCAGTGCTTCGCTGGCCTGGGCGTCACGCTTCGGCGGCGGCTTCTTGCGGACGTCTGTTATCGCCGAGAATCCATACTTCGCCTGGCTTGTGCAAGGGTCTAGGAGCCGTTGCGATCTAGATCATGCCTGAAATCAGTGAGATCAACTCGTTCTCCGGAAACTGGAAAATTGAGCTTGGACTTCGCAAGCTGCTTTCATTGCGATTACTGCCAGGGCGAACACCGAACTAGCCATCAGCCTTGCAGAATCGCAGGAAGGGGAGGAACATCTCGTGGCCCTAAGAACTTCGGCTGCCATTGCACGACGTGACGTGCCAGACAGCTAGGAATCTGAAATGAAAATGTTTGAGTCTCTCCCTCGCTCTATCGCTGTCTCCGTTGGAAGTGGGTGCGCACAAGCTGCAAAACTCAGTTGTGAGGGTTCCCAGTTCCCGGCCCACTGCCGGTACTTGTGGTCCCCGGTGTAGTACCACATGTACCACAGCGCCTGCCGCCATTGGGTCGCTGACTGGTCAAGACAAAATCGACAACGATCACAGAAGCTTTGCGCCTCAGCGGCCTCAGGGCGAAGCAAGTTGTGGGGCGCATCTCCGGGTACAGACATCTCCTGGCCCTGCAGTCACACTTCTGAAGACTTCTGACTCTGTCATGTTTTGTATAACTTGCGGCGCGAGCAGGACTGACTGCAGCATTTTATGTGAGGAACCGCAGACGTCATGCCTGGTACCGGTGTTATCAACTCTTTCGGGCAGCTGGTGAACCCCTGGCATGTCCCATGCTTGCAACCCTCAAGCCAAAGACAACCCTGCGCAGCACTTTCGCCTAGCTGCTTCCACATGCTAGCCCTGCTCCCAAGGGGCACCCGTGCGGCTTGCAGGTTGAATGCCACATACTCCGGCGAGAGTCCCGTTGGCATACGCCTGGGCTTCAAAAGAGCACAAAGTACACAGATCACCATTGGATAGGATCCCGACACATACATCTGGTAGCAGGTGTAGGTCAGCTCGGCCTCATGCACAGGCCGTAGGGCATCAGAAACTGGCTGGTGGATTGCGCTCATCAATAAAAGGCTGAATTCACGGAACCTGTTAACCTCCGTTAACATGACATAGTAGGTAATGCCAGGCTTCTTTTTGGTAAAGGAAGCAGTTCCGATACGTCAAGGTCTCCGGGGCATCGGAATTCATCGTCAGCCCGCATCAGCTTTAAGCTGGTGATGGAGAGGTAACTCTCACACCTCCTCTCGGATACGGCAACTGCGAGCACGAACTAAGCCAAGCCAAGGCGGAAACGGCAAAGGGCTCCCAACGAGGGTCCACCTGCACAAAGCAGAAAGCTTCAAGGACGCAGTCTCGGCGGCTTCTGTTAAGCTTACACTGCACGACGCACGACGGTATGGGGACTGCATTCTTCAACCTGGAAAGACGACAGCAAAGAGGACTGAGTAAAAAGATGTCGGGAAATTCGAAAATACAAGTGGAAAAAACATTCAAACATAGAGACGCTAAGGGCAGCCACATGCAGCTAACGTTGTAAATTGCAGCATCGCCTACACCTGCGAAACAACCATTCTCATCCAAACCCTCCCCAGCACAGCCAGTTGAACTGCTACAGGCGTGAAAAGTCGAGTGACCCTTTGATACACGGTAGGACCACCCAGAGAACTATATTCAGATTCATTTAACGCCTTCCGGCATTGCATAGCGGATCCAATCCAGTTGACTTATTTGCAAACCCAGGCTCGACTGCACCTCTTCTTTGGGAAGCGTCCGGCTGCCAAGCCTGGATGAACAGAGCGATGCTGCGGTATCAGTAGGTCGATTAAAGCCGGGATCGAAAGGACGAGGAGAACGAGTTGTCACGAGATCCAAAGCAGGCGCACACTGCGAAAACACACACACACAAGCACACAGATAGACACAAAAAGCTGCTCTGCTTCCATGGCATTCCTGTAGCTGCTGAAGCAGCAGCTAGAGCCGCGGACAACTCAGCCCCGAGCATCAGCATGCCGGCCTGGGCTCCAAGGCTTAGCATTCCCGCTTCTGCGTTACAGTCGTCTGTACTACGTGCTCACTCGGATCCTGCTGTCACCACCACACAACTTCTGCTACTGCTCCCGCTGCTGCTGCTGTTGCGTCGTCATCGTCTCTCTCTAAATCGTGGACATCCCAAAGCCAAATCACTTGCTGCCATCGTCATCCACCACACAGTTCCAGGGCGCCGCGCCACAAAGCAGGCCAGGTGGTCCATTCGATTCCGCTGCCGTGTCCCCCTGTCCCAGCAACGTGGAGCTTGCTCGGCTGCTAGATCGAAATTTCGTTTGAGACTCGCACTCGAGCTCTGCAACGAACTGCAGACCGCTGGAGGTTCTGACGACCTGGAAGCTTCAAAGGGCCACAGCGGCTGCGCACCCTGTGCCTGTGAGTACCTACACCATGCAGGCCGAACTCGGAGCAAGCTACGCCCAAACAGGCTGCGACCGAATTTCTGAATTGCGCGAACAGCAGCAAGTGTGCGAATGCCCACATGGAACCTTCACTGGCCTCAACTTCCAAACGTGGATCCGTCTCTCCAGGGGCATCTGGGGCCCGTGACCATGGTGTCCATCATTTCTTTCATCGCCTTCGCTTCAGTTCTTGCCGAACGGCCGTCACTGCGTAAGCTAGCAGAAACCAGGTGAGGTGGAACTATCTGAGTGCCACCTGCCATATACGCTCGGTTTTAGCGAAAGACTGCCAGTAGCTAGCACCGTTTACACAGCCTGCTATAGATGCTGGAAGAGCTCAGAAAGTGCCGACTGCCGAGGGAGACGCTCGTTTCCACGCATCTTTGAGCCGGGCCTTCGCGAGATGTCAGATGGAAACCGCCGAGGCTGGGGTCCTCGTGCTAGACGTTACTAAAGTCTTGGGCCACAACATCCTTCTTTCCTCCCTGGATCCACTGCTTCAGCAGGTACTCGTAGTAGGAGTCACCTTGTATGGCAGTCGTGGCAAGGCTACGTCGATTGGGGCCGGCCGATCACAGCTTCGATGCGCTCTGGCGCTGCAGTGCCAATCAAACATCTCTTTCTCCCCATTTCTAGGCTTAAGTGGGCCTCAGGGCCACACCCATTGCACCGACGGACACCTTCGCCCCCACAAAAGAAACAGCCTTGGTGTCATATGGTATCAGGACATATCCGGGGCGACATGAGCGACAGAGGGGACACATTCCTCCCTGCCACAGGATATCACAGGATACCAGAAATCGTTTCCTTGGAACCATTGGTTCTAAACTGATGTCTCTTCTTCTCTTCTTGGCGCCACTTGGTAGTCCGCTGGATGTGAGCCTTGGGCATGTGGAGGGAGCTAACATACACTCTCACCTTCTCTCCATTGAACAGAGGATAAATGCAGAAACAGGCGGTCACAAGAAGAATGAATAAGGAAGTCCACGTAAAGCAATGCCCCAAAACTGCCCCAGACAAGGTCCCAGGCCTGCTTCTTCGGAGAGCTGAGGTAGATCCTTAGTCAGCTACAAGCATGCAATCCTGGCAGGCGTCGGCCCGTGGCACGTGCTGCGGTGCAGCGACTCTTTCAACCCGCACACAGCCTTCCGAGTGGTCGTGCAGAACGTATGATACGATAGATCATTGACCACAGGATTGGAATCGATGGCAGAATGCCCTGCAGAAACAAGCGCAAAACAAAAACCATGCAAATTTTTGCCTTTATGAGCATGAGGAAAAGCCTGTTCTGCAGGGGTCGCTGCACCGTCAACTTCGCAGCAGGGTCCATCAGTGACACGGTCCCTGGAAGCCATGCATATCTGTTGCTTCAAGGTGGAGCCTGGTGCGAAAGTCTGAACATGGCTGAAGCAAACAATCTCGCGGGCCCGCGGCCCCTGTTCCTAGAGCACATTGCCTTAGGTTCCGTGATATTCCGCGAGAGAGGTCCCCTGGCTCAGCCTCTATCTCTCGAGTCTTTCTTTCTGCAGGGCTTAGGGGTTCTATCTCTTGCTTGCTTGCTTGCTTGCTAGCTGCTAACGGGTATGGAGGCCAAAGCCCCCTGGCCCGAAGGCCTACCCGCCTGAGGTTCGCGTCTGACACGTCTGCGCGGCCCCTTCTGGGGTTGGGAGTGATCCCGTTACCCGTTTGTGCCTGTAAACCCATGGGTTCTATCTCTCTCTCGCTCTCTCTGACTCTATCGATGAGCCATTAATGTGGCTTGCAGTCAGCAAGCTGAGTAGGTGTGGATGCACAAAGCTGCGACTGCAGTAGTTTCGTTTCCGACGGCATGTGCACACTGGGCTGCTTCTCATGCGGCTTCGGCTTGCAATGTGACACTAGAACGAGGAAGTCGTTCAACCCCGCACCCCGTGATGTTGCTTGGTCGTGTCTGCTCCACTTAAAGGACTGACAAAATCGCAATTAGCGAAACGTCGGAAAATTGGTCATGGGAAGCATGGAAGAAACCAGATTGCTCTACACAGCTGGTGTGGTGGCACTGGCATCTTCAAGTCCCACTCATTACAAGCACTTGATATTCGCTGCGCCCGGTGCCCTTTCGGAAGACGTCGGTGGTTTGCTGCGGGCGATGCTGCTCCATGAAGACTGCATGCACAGCACTTCCCCAGCAGACGCGAGAAATCGGCATCCGAGGTCGCAGATAAATCTGCTGAAGTTGGCCCATTCATATCTCTATTTCAGGAGGATACAACGAGACAGACCAGAGTCTGACTGGAGTCCTAATATTGCAAAAGGTTTGACCGGCTTTTCCCTTCAGAATGTCAGCGCAGGCTATGACGTGCAGAAAGGAAGGCTATCGGCTATCGTCTCCACGAGTCGTACTCTTAGTCTAGTCCCAGCTGTGTCTGTGAATGTTTCTTTCTTGTTCTACTCTACTTCAATGCACCGAATCCAGACATGTCAGCTTGAGTTGCCAAGATGTTCCTCCAGAGATAGTAACCTCAGCTTCGCAAGGAAAATGACGACCTGTCTGCACTTCTCGGCTCTTCTACTCCGAGACATCCCTGCACCGGCAAAGGCACCCAAAGGCCTCCCAAAACTAGACTTCAGCCAAAATGCGTGCTCAGTGAGGCGACGAGGATGACCTCTGACTCTGGAAAGTCTTAGGTGAACACCCCTGTAGTCAGACTAAGCGATTGCTCACACAAGTGTTTGACATACACTTGTCTCTTGCATCGAGCAGCCACGGCCCTGCAGCCTTGAGTTTCGTGAGACGAAAGGCTGGATGCCGAACGAACCATCCGAAGCAGAGCCAAGTGCAAAAGAGATCAGCACATGCACGAGATCAAACAGCTTAGCTTTGTCGCAGAGAGGCTGGGGCGGCCATCAGCTGCATCGCTGTAGTGGCCGCAGCGATGCTGCGTCCACTGCCAATGAGGTCGGCCATAGTGCTCCTTGACATGCAAACGCGCGGGAAGCAAGGCTCTTAATTATTGCTTTCGTTCAGACCTTGAGCATACCCTCTGAAACATCCTGGCTTGATTTACTGTGCGTCTCGGTCGGGCTGCCCTCACTATCATCGTGCTTCTGCACTAAGCGGGATATCCCCGGAATGAACGCGAGACGTGGCTAATGGTGGCTGGGTGCATCTTCCGGGAATGAACATAGAACCCTAAGTATCCCTTTATAATCAGCAGGAGGCAGGGAGCGCTAGTTCCCGGAGTCCCTCGTGAAATCCTTGCAAAATTTAGAAATTAATGGAAATGAACGATTGCCCGGGTCTCACAGGAAGTCGTCATGAGTGAATTCGGAAGAATATGGCTAAAAGTTGAGGGGTTCCAAATACAATAAACCCAGCAAGCTCTGTCACTCTGGCCTTTAGAACCCGCATCGCACAGTAGTCCTTGATTGAATTCATGCATGAGGCATTACGAGCTCTCCCGACAGGGGAACCTTGGACTATTGCGTGAAACGACGGCAACCCACTTTTGAGGAAAACGTGACAACCAAATGCATGTCTGCTATGCCGACGTACTTACGAAGAAGACGTAGCAAGCAGACACACGATCACCAGTTTTCGGTGATTTCCAAACATGTGCAAGCCTTGTTGATTACAGGCTTCGAGATTCCGAGTGGGGTCACAACCACTAAAATAACTATTATAAGACAAGCCAGTCCTCCAGTCTACTGCAACTCCGAGCTGTCATGGGAGTGCGGTACCGTCAACTTGTAAAAATACCACCCTTCCAGCCATGGCGCTTTAGCCACAAGGCGAGGGCGCATCGAAAGACACGAGGGCTCTTAGGGTCTTAGAGCTCTTCATAGGATAGCCGCCTGTTGCTTCGCCAGGCTCTTGCGGTGAAGGCCAGCAAGGCCACTCCTAAGCATACGAATGCGACGAAGGCTAGCCAAGGGATCTCTCCAGCTCGCCGTCTCCAGGGTGGCTTGGCAATAAATTCGTTGCTCTGGATCAAAGAATTCACCCGGCAAGTGATTAAGGCCTGCTTTGCCTTCTTGCTGAACAATGAGTAGTCCAGCAAAGCACCGCAGTCTTCATGGTCAGGCCCAGGTGTTGTTGGGCACCCGCAGTCAAGCAGGCCGTTTTCCAGCACAGCAGCGTCAGCAGGACATCCACTCCCATCAAACATGTCATTTTGGTTTGTAACTGCTGATGTGTCCCAGGAGGCCAAACATTGGCTAAAAGCCGCGGCGTCTTTGAACATCTGAAACAAGTTAGACACCCTCGATGTGTCCCACGAGTTGAGGGGCTGGTTGAAGGCTGCAGCTTCTAAGAACATGTTCGCCATGCTTGTCACCTTCGATGTGACCCAGGGGTCCAGGGGCTGGTCGAATTCTACGGCGCCCCAGAACATGAATATCATATTCTGCACATTCGATGTGTCCCACGACATGATGGGCCCGTTGAATTTTACAGCATCTTTGAACATGCCCTCCATTTGCTGCACATTCGTTGTGACCCAGTCGAGGGGCTGGTTAAAGGTTGCGGCGCCATCGAACATATATATATATATATATATATCATAGTCTGCACACTCGATGTGTCCCATTCGAGGGGCTGGTTAAAGGCTGCAGCGCCAGAGAACATGCGTCTCATGTTGGTCACGCTCGATGTGTCCCACTTAGAACAGCTCCCGGGACACTCGAGGGGCTGGTTGAAGACTGCGGCGTTTTCGAACATGTGTGCCATGTCCGTCACCCTCGATGTGTCCAACTTGAGGGGCTGGTTAGGGGCTGCAGCGCCATTGTTAAAGTCTTTGGCGCCCGCGAACATGTACGCCATATTCTCCACCTTTGATGTGTCCCAGTCGAGTTTCTGGTTGAAGGCTTCAGCGTTGAAGAAGAAGAAGCGCATGTCTGTCGCGGCCGATGTGTCCCAGGATCCGATGTCAAAATTGAAAGTCGGCAGATTCTCACAAATTGACCGCATGTCAGACACCTGGGACACATCCCAGGCGCTGATTACTCCATAGCCCTGGTTGATTGCGATGTCATCTCTAACGGCCTGGTCACCATTCGTCCACTCTCTGACTTTGTCATACAACTCTTGTCTGGAGGTGAATGGTGTCTGTGCAAAATTGCCAGGAAGCAGTTGCAGCACAAGTAAGCAGCGGGCCAGCTGCATGGCTGTGAAAGCAGGTTCAAGGTTTCAGGCCCTGCAGACTTCGAGTCAAATGTGCTTGAGCCGTAGCCGTAGCCATTTATTTGAGATCACCTGGCTTGCGACGTTAGTAGAATGCGCTCAGCATTCCACGAAAGATGCGACATAATGAGACTAGTGTGGTGGGTCATCAGGCCAAGTCACATGTTGTTGGCCGTGGGCATTGCGCAGACGATGAATGCAGGAGCCCAGAACCTTACCCCGCAACGTTGCCATGCTAGCTCTTTTCTGGAGACGGCCGCAGTTTCGGACCTTAACAACTGCATGGCTGTTTCGCCATATGCAGAGATGTTGCAGCTACCAGTATTCAGTTATGAAGACATGCCCAATCGTGCATGTCTGGCTCTTGAAGCTCTTGCCGGGCAGAATTGAGCGCTGCCGCCGAGAAGCGCGATGGGTCGGATTTGGTCCCGCGGCCTCAACCTTGAGAATCATAGCTGTAGAAAAACACCCAGCAGATATGTATTCAGGTTTTCTGATTCTGGGTTTTCCTGCGACGATCCAGATAACGGGTGGGAGGATGGATGCAGATGGTGACGCAGGCTAGATGTCCCAATTGGGATTTGGTTCATGCCATTTTCGGACTCATTCTCCTCCACACCTCGTAACTGCGACCTCGGGTCCTGTAAAAGGATCTTGCTTCCGAAACCCTCTCTTCTCCAGCGAGAAGGTGGCAGAGCCAGCAAAACACCCCACCCTGATTGAAAAGCGTTGCATACCTTCAGATGACAATGAAGCTCTGATGCCGGGGGGCACGTACTCATTGAAAGCATACGCTACGAAGTACCTGAACGAGACAACCCGGATCAAACATGTGCTGCACCTTTTTGAAACCGGACTTGATTACTGCCAGCACTGCCTCCTCTGCCATTCTTCAGCCGAGGCCCGTCACTCCACTCTTTAGGATAGGTGCTCCACCTAACGGTCCTAACGACAACCGAATGTTGAAGCCAAACCTCCCTGGTCACATGTGGCATGTGCTGCACGTGGAGCATAGGGGAGCTCGCCCCAACCGCAACCTGCATCCTGACCCTGATGGAACATGCTTCGACATGCCTCCTGGCAGTGTCGAAGCCAGTTGGAAGAACTATCCCCGGCGTGTCCAAACAACAGTCAGAGTCCAGCAAAACTTCAAGTCTCTCTTCCGTTTTGTGTTGCCAGGTCGACAACAGCCAACGCAATTTGCCGTGTCATGGTGCAAGACCATCGGGGCCAGGATCATCCTCGCCACGCCGACTGCCGCAGAGATCCTGCGCAATGTTTCGAAGCTTTTCCTGCGCATGGTTGGAGGGAATCCGGTCGCAGGGTAAGCGAAACACTGCGTGCGATGCAACCTTTCGCCTGATGTGCCCCGGCCAACGATACGATTCGATGACAGGAGTCAAAGCAGGTCTTGCGTGCTGCGTGTGTGCGTGTGTCTGCTCGATCTGCTTTCATACATTCTACACGAGCATTTATGTGCGTGCTCGTTTCAAACTGACTGATGGGTCGCCCCGTCTCCTGAGGAGCTTGGACCGGGTGTTGGTACCCGTATTCCCAGAGGACGCAAGTGGGCCGTGGTCGCTGACCTTCAGCGACTGCATTCGACTTCAATGCTACAAGTAGTTCGGGTGATGCCTTTGCCAGAACCCAAGCTGCTGCCTGCATTCAGCAGAGACGGCCCTCGTAAGTGTCACTACTGCAGCCAGTGCCAGCGTTCAATCGTCCTACTCGAACACGTTCCTGCATTCACAACACTGAAAGGTTTTGTGGTAAGCACCAAACACGCACACCTGCACAAAGACCGTGCGCAAGATCCTGAATTCATGGAGTTCAGCTTCTTCGCGCCAGGCAACCACATTCAGCATTCGACCACCCAGAGAGATCATCTGCAGAGGGACGAAGCCCTTGCCGAGCTCCTTTGCTGTCCCAAATACCTTAGATGACGTTGTGTCTCGGAGCTTCGAAACATTCGGGGCTGCCATACTCGGCCCGATGTGGCCATGTCAGACTCAAGCTGCACTCTACACAACCCCCTGGCAGCCGACGGTGCAGCTGGACCTCGAATCACACAATCCAAGTTGCGAATCCCAGATATGCGCCCGTCTCGCCTGGTGGAGGCACCAGCAGCTCTTTGAACTCAGATGGGCCCATGCCAATGGCCAGTGCCAGCAGCACAGCGCTGACCTGTGGCTTTCTCCACCGCATTGAACTATTCTACAAGTCTTGACCAGCTCAGCCGGTCTTGAGCTCTTAAGAGAGGAATGATGCATGCTCAAGACGCAAGAACCTCTCTGGTCTCTTGCACCTTTTCAACTAGTGACTCTCAATGCGTCTCGTATGCGGAGGCACCGACAGGCGGATCGATACTTCCGAAGTCCCTGATGTGCGAAACAGTGCCCGCGTCTCAGCGGGCCGCCTGAGGTGGAACCACCTGCCGCAGTAGGGCCTGCAAGCATACCAATCTTTCGACTTTCTCGTCCTACATCCGAAGCGTGACAGCTGAAACATCTTGGCAACTTGAGGTGCTGCTGTCAGGACTTCTGCTTCTCCCGTTGCCCTGACGTCCTTGACATCAGAAGCACTGGGCAATAGGTGCGAAACCTGGCCGGAGTGACGCCACACGCGAGTTTCAAAAGGTACAGCTTTGGCTTTGGCAATACCCCTGTCATGCACCCTCAAGAATCCCATCCGGCATCACGGGCATCTTGGACTGCAAAAGACCGAATTCAAGCATCGCTAGCCTGCACTCGTTTGAGAAACGGCTCGCGAAGATTGGAGCTGACATCAGCCGCTGTCGGGTCGAAACCCGAAAACCTCAAAGGCAGCGGCAAGCACATGTTATGAGATGGGATCAGGAAATTGAAGCTGAGGGAGTGACACTTTGTAGGCATCGAAGCGGCTCCAATCCGGCTCAACTGCATGGACCTCCCATCTTGGCTTCAGCGTGTGCGGGCGTACGGGGTCCCGAGAAGGGTTTTCAGCAGCTGCTCTGTCAACTGCCAGCCTGGTCCATGGTGAGGCCGAAATCTGTCGTCTTCTGTGCCACCAACGCGCCGTTGGGGCAGTTCTGCTCTATCGGCTCTATCGCCCTGGGAGATCTTAGGAATAAGCGGATGCAGCTGCATGAAAGAAAAGTGAACACAGAAGTTCGCCCAAGCCGACTTCGAATGAGCACAGGCCAACTGGACAATGCCAATGCACATCGGCTTGGCTCCAAACCCGCCAGTACTTGAGGGATAGCGTTTCGGGCTTGCTCCCGGATCCGCCGGTACTTGGGGGAAAGCAGGCTGCCTGCGCCAGGTTTTCCAAAGTCGTGCTTTCCACGGAAGCTCTCCGGAAGACTACTGGAGACCAGGGGCCTTCAGCATGGTGTTATGGAGTACGAAGTATGCCGAAGCAAACTGCCGTATCATATCACTTTTGCTACATTCATAGTATACTGAAACATATCTGATATAAAGGTGTAGTGTGGCACATCCAAAGCAATGTCCAGTCATATATCTAGCGCGAAGTCGAAAGAACTCAAATCAAAATCCTACAATGCCTACTGTACTAAGTGCCCCCCTCTTCTCAACAACAACTATACCGATGTTGGTAGCCCAGCTTCGCATCCAGATCCTTCGCCTCAAAGCGCCGTGAGGAGCCATCGCCCTGTGCCGAGTGAATACCGCCGGCCGGGGTCGGCGGGCTCCAAGGTCAGTGCTTTTTTTTGAGGTCGATAATAGGGTTGCACTTGGTGAGTGACTGGCGATAAAGGCACTGCCAACTGCTAAGCTGAAGCTCACATGCACTTCGGTACGCCGCATGCAAGGAGCTCTGGTGATCGAACAAACGAGAGGGTGCTCCGATGAAGCCATTCAGCACCTGTTGCACTCCGTCGGATTGTAACAAGACCTATCTTTAAAGATAGCTTCACCAGCCACCAACAAGGCCCAAAAAAAGAGCCGGGCGCTCCGGTACAGAAGTCGCCGCCTCGATGCTGTGGAGGGAGCCGCCAAGGGGCAGATCTGATGTTGAGGGTCGCATCCTTTCTTGCTGAGCGCTGGGAAAGGCCAAGGCATATCAAAGTTTAACCTGGACCTACACACTCCTAGGACCTGGGGCATTGCAGCGACCCAGCACGGCACTTCGAGCATTAAATAACCTCAGCTTGTGCCGTTTCGCCTACCAGTACCAAACCCTGGGGCCCCGAGCCTAAACCCCATCTCCAATGCCGAAGCCCGGAAGCTGTGAAGCTTTACAGCTCGGCTCCTGCGATCCCGTCGAAAAACAGCCGGGCCCAAGGTGTACTTCAGTAGGCCGTCCTCGGAACGTCTTCTTTCGGCTTCTTGGGCGATGCTTCGGCTTCATGTTGTCATCTGAGTACATAGAAGCAGCATGTGGGATGCCTGGGCCAGCAGATGGAGCCGCATCTGATGTCAAGGGCTGCAGCTTTCACAAACGACGTTATCCTTCCTCGGAAAGCTGCTACCTGTAAGATGGCGCAAACAGGCGGAGCTTGTTGAGCTCCAGGAGTTTATCATGCTTCCGCGCTGAGCTGTCACCGGGATTTCGGAAGAAGGCGGCATTCGTCTCGTGTCTGCCATACAGATGCCAAGTACAGCTTTGCACTGCGCCATACTGTGCCATTGGGACGTGGGCGAGCTCCGTGAGCTCACGTTGCACTGTGTTTAGTAGGGCCAAACACATTTCGCGGAGAGATGAATAGCGCGATCCCCAGACCCCTCGTCCAGGCCGCTACCCAGTTGAGATTGAACACTAGCAGAAAGGACCAGCTCTTCTTTAAAACTCCGGGCGATTTTGTTTTGCGCGTTATAGACGCCCGCCCAAAAAAGCCAAATCCCGAACAAGCACCGGAAAAAAATATCGTCATTGTAGAGGGTCACCTGGGAAAACACAGTGAAATGCTAGTGTTGCTCGTACTCTTGCTTGTCACTTTGCAGTTGCGAGTATCGGAGACGGCTTGACCAGGACACTGACTTAATCGATTGCCAGTGGCTGTTGCCAGGACTGGCTCCAACAATTGACTTGTTCCAACGCTACTTGTAGCATTACGACAGCGCCTGTACCAGAGGATTGGAAGTGTAAAGCTCTGGTCTGGTGCAAGCCTCCGTCTCCTTTCAGCCGAGAGGCCGTGAGCTGAATGATGGACAGGAAAACCTGATGCTATCAAATCCCATGCGACAGCAAGCCGACTCATCAGAGTGGCGCCACGGGGAACTTTTTATCAGAGAGGGCATGACAAACATCTTTGTACCAACACGACGATTAGCTTGCTAAATACACTCGAACAAGCCAAACGACTTCAAACTCCACTCACCCAAGAGCAGGAGAATAACTCCTGCCAGGCAGCCATCGGCGAGAAGCCTGCGGGAGTTTTGGGAATCGCACTTCCCAGAGCACCTTGGGCTGTGCTGCAGAGCAGTGGCGGCCCAACGCGGGGCCAGAGTGGCGCATAAACTGCTTTCACATGCAGAGCTTCCAAAGTGCACTGATTGAATACGGGCGTTCGCATATCCGATCTTGAATCGGATTTCTCATGTTCTGCTCTTGTCTACCAACAACTAACAGCTAGTACGCCAGCCCACTGATCACTGAGACAGGGAAGCCGTTCACGTTGGGAAAAGCCGCGCAAGCCTCGGATTTTGCTGGGCAAACAACCATTGCTGTAACTTCTGCGATTCCAGAGCAAAATCTAATGTGCGATAAGCAAGGCCCAGCAGCTGCTGCAGCCCCCAAGTGTTGCGAAGGGATTCCGATGGCCAGGCAGCAAAGCATCCCGAGCAAAGCGCTAACCTAGCCGAAGACTGCGGGGCTGGGATCAGGTGGAAAAGAGGTCGCAGTTCCAAAATTCTTGGGCGCTTGCGGTTCCATTACTGTAGACAGGCCGATGTCCCCGAGACATGGACCGAAAGCTTTAAGAAGCTCTTCGTATTGAGGTGGCCTCGACTCTACCAAAACGATTGTGGCAGGCCACCGAGGCGTAGGCAAAAGGCCACAGTAGGAGCTGCCAGCCTTCCATGAGCAAGGAGAAGTTGGCCTCGGCGGCACACGTCAACACTTCGAGGGCCTACTCCTTGCTTCCCCTTCTTTCCGTCCGAAGCCACGGTAAATTTTGAATCATGAGCTGTTTCTGGACGTTAACGTATATGGAATGCCCTGAAGACATGCCCGACATGGCAGGAAGAAAGATTGGCGTATTGACTTCAGCACTTCCGACTTCCTGATCTTTGTCAGTTTGCTCCTTTCCCTGGTTATGTGCGGTTCCCGGCGGCCGCAGGCACACCCTGGTAACGGCTTCCAATGACTCCCGTGCATGCTTTCTCACTGCATGTAACAGTCTGTATGCATGTATGTATGTACGTGTGTACGTCTGCATGCATGCATGCAGGCAGGCAAGCAGGCAGGACGACATGCATGCATGGATGGATGTATGTATGGATGTATGTCTTTCTCATTCTCCCTCTTTCTCTCTCTGCCTTCCTTCCTTCCTTCCACTGAGGTCAGATCTGCGAGCACTCTTTTTTCTTTCTTTCTGCCGGGCTTAGGGGTCGGTTGGCCCGACCTGCAGGCTTTAAGCCCGCCCGTCCCCCACCATGTGTTAGTGAACTGAACGGCATTGGGGCCTCAATGTACAGGCACTAACAGCAAGGGATGTTCTGTGTTTCAAAGCATTTCTAAGCTGAGAGCCCCGACCCCGTACACTAAGGACCCCCAAGGTGCCTCATCTCCGCGCCCCTATGGCACTTTGGCACTCATCGGGGCTCTCATCAGGCAGCGGGTTTGAACATCCCTCATGCATCTGTTCCATGCTGTTGAAGAAATGCTTCTGGAAAAAAGATGCCGGTTGAATTGCTCCCCCGTACTGCACGAGTTCTTCAGGAAGAGCGAGGGCACTGAAATAAAGGAGGTAGGCGGATCAGACATCGTCGACTAGCGGCTAGCGACGGAGGTTGCAGCGAATTGCAGACGAACGGACCAGGACGGCATTGGCATAGGTGACAGCTTCCACAAAGGGATATTATAGTACAACTTGCAAGTCCCCCGGCATGAGGACACAGATACATGGGGATGTGAGGTGTTCTGTGTCAGTGCAGCAACAGGGACCAACACTAGAAACCAAAAGCGCCGAACCAACCCGAACACATAGCGGTCACACTTCACGATTCCCCTCAAACTTTTTACACGCGCATCTCCCCTCACTGTGCTTGTCTTCGGCTTGCTCGACTGGCCCTCATGTGAAGCTAGACTCGATGTACTGCCTTCCATGTGGAGCTGGGCTGTAAGTCGACTCGGCGAGGGCTGCAGCTTGTTGACCGTGGTCGTTGGCCCCCTCCCGTGCGTGAGCTTGCACTGTCGGAGGGCCGTCCCGCTTCCACCCATGGCCAATTGGCACCCATAGTCGTGGTTAGGGACTCTGCGTTGTCCCCCTTCGGGCTGCGGCCCAATCCACCTCGTCTGCCAGGCTGAAAGGACTTGAGCTGCGGGGCTGTGGCACATTTGCCACGCTGCGTCCTGTATGTTCTCTGTACTGCGGCGAGGTCGAGCATGCAGTCCATTTTTTGTGTTTCTTTTCCGTCTTGGCTCTGCTCTTCTTGTCCTTCTGTTACGTCTTGTCCTTTGGCTTCTTTTTGCTCTTCTCTGCTGTGCGCGTCTTTTTGGTCCCGGTGTCTTGGTGTTGTTCCCCCTTGTGCACTTCCTTCGTCACAGCTTTGAAGACTTTCTTGGCTTCGGCCAGGAGCTCGGCAATCTTCCACGGGTGTTTCCCCACAAAGATCCGCAGTTCTTCTTCGATGCGGGGTTTGTGCGCCCCCGCGATTTTCACAAGCTTGTCGGCTCGTCTGGCAGTAGCTCGTCTTTCGTTATGCCGCTGGATGTAGCACTTGTAGTCCTTGGTGTCATCCTCTGTCAGCGGTTCCCCCGTCACTCTGTCCACATACGAGTACCTTTGGGCAGCTCGCCAGTCATGCTGGGTGTTTTTGCCTATCCATGTGTCCAGCGGACTCGGTTCGGAAAAAGAGCAAGGCCATTCTCTGTCTCAAAGCGGACATACTCGGACGAAGCTTTGGCTTTCTCTCGTTCTCCCCCGGCTGTTTCATCACGCCTTTGGGCTGTGGTCAGCGACATGCCCGCGACCCCCCCCCCGTCGGGGCCGCTGTCATGAGACTTGTGGCGGAAAGGTCCTTGTAGACAGGCCTTGCAGCTCACCCCCAGTTTTCGCAAGACCTCTGCTTTCTTGCACTGGTCTTCCTGTTGACTTTGGCCGGCTTTGCCGTGGGGAGTCTGAGGCTTCGTTTCCTCCTGTGGCCCTCTTCCCCCCCCTCACTGGTGTTTTTTGAAGAGCTCGCCATTGAAGACCACCATCAGGATCCATCCTCCCCCCTACTGGCAAGCCACCCCGCGGAAGGAGGGCCGCGGTCGGCTTCCGGAGAAGGCGAAGCGCGGAATGGGCCTCTTAAGCAAAATGGCAGCAGGCATGGAGACTCAAGCACCGCAGGGAAAGGCAAGAGAAGGCTCCCCCGGAGTGTACAGCTCCAGGTTAACCCCTTGCCTCTGGGGGAAGCACAGCTGCAGCACTTGAGCCTCGCAGTCTCTCTCTCTCTCTCTCCCTCTCCCTCCCTTACTGTACCTTGCTCAGGGTGGATCACAAACAAACAAGCAAACCATGCTCAAAATACTCGATGAGCGTGCCTCGGGCAAGACGTCGGTGAACAGAAGGCAAGGTAGGCAAACATCCATGGCCAGTGCTGACAAGCACTTTCCTGGGAAGGAGACACCGGGCCAAGGAATTTCGAGCAAGTGCTGAGCGCAACACTTTTACATCCGACAATTGGACAATGGATATCACGAAGATTCTGCATGGATACTGGGTGAAGCCGTTACCAAGCCGCAAAGCTTAACAAAAGCTGGGCCCAGTCTCGCTTCTCTCCATTGAGTAGCTTCTTCCGCTCCAGGTGCATACCTACCTCAGGCAGAAGAAAGCCAGGCCGACTTTACCCACAGGTCCCACCCTCGGATCAAGCTGGGGTTGACCTGCCTGCCTGCCGCTGCTTGGGCTGGGTGCAACTCTGCTTTGGCCAGCCCCACTGTGCTGCCTAGCTGCTGCTATCAACGAGCATATCTTGAGGATAGCTGTCCTGGGTGGGCTCGGTCGTGGGACTGTTGCCCTGCACCAGGAGAAAATGCTTGCCCAAAGCTGAATCGCTAAGCTGGCAGTACATCATAAGCTTCAATTTGTGGCCGAGCAATGCTCCAACTGACTTGACGGTGAATGAGCATAGCTGAGCGGAGTAGGTCAAGAAACAGGACCGCACCGGCAATGTGCCAGACATTCTCTGATATCTCCTTGGCTGCCGCGTTCAATGCTGGCTTTGAGACACGAGGCTATTGTGACCACAACAACACCCCAGTAGCGGCATGCCAGGACTGCCATCCCTGCACCAGTTGTGAGAGTAGCACCGCGCCGATTCATTCTCGGCTCCATTTGCACCGGCTAACACTCAGCATCCTGAGCGCTTCGAAAACAGCAACAACGCCGAATCGGTGCCGAGCGACCATCGTCACAGCAAGAGGACAGCGGGCCAAGATCTTGCTTGGCTTGGGCCAAGCAGCTAGGTCCGGAGCCTTACTTTAATCGGCCGTACCTCTTGTGGATTGACCAAGGCATGAACCACGGAGTCATGCCGAAACCTCCCCGACGTGATGGCCCTGAACAGACGCTGGGATGTTGCGCCCGATGGACTGAAGCCCTCGAAGGCCAGAAGTCCTCCACTCTCAGGTTGGCTCAGGGATTGGCGGCACCAGACCTCGGTTGCCTGCGGCTTTGAGCACGACGTCCATGGCCTTGCAGGCTTGGAGCTCGAAGTTCCGCCGCTGTGTCATGAAACTGGTGACTCTGAGCCAGCTGTGACTACTGGTACCAAATTGCCCTCTGAGGCTGTCCGAGCAGGGGAAGTCTTCAATATGCTGAAGACAAACCAATTCAGCAGATCTGCTGGCAGCTGAACAAACAGATGAAATTACAGCATGCTGGCATGCCGGTGTGCACCTTGTCAGCTGCGCCTTGCCATCGGCGATCGCCGGTGACTTGGGTGATAAACCGAAACTCGACCTGCAAAATCCGATCTCTATCTCATTGCTTCGGTGATACTGTTAGCCGCTGTTAGCCTGGTAGAGATACATCCTCTGCAGCTCGGGCGGAGCTCAGGTGGTTGCCTCGCCACCTCGCCTACTAGCTAGCAGCTAGCAGCCGGCCCAGCAGCTCATTTAGACCCCTGGCTACGAAATACTAAGGTCCCCGTCAGAATGCTGGTTGAAGGGAAGGTGGTCTGCTACTCTTAGGTTCGGAAGGTGCTCCAGGAAGGGTCACTCAATGTGCGCTTGCAGTAAGGGCAGGGCGGATCCGGACATGATTGCTGGGGCTCTCTGACTCTATTTCACAGCCCATATTCAAAATCTAGTCCTGCTTGGTGGCTGGAGACCACGAATAAAGTGCGAAACAACCCTTCGGGCCTGCAGTGTCGTAATTTCGGCGAGCACCTGACGGAGTGAGAGTCACAAGATTTCAAGCGTGCCTGTTTGGGCCACACGACACTGCCAATTTTTCGCTTACAAACAGAAGATGAAGCCCCGTCCATCACAAGCAGGCACACAGGCAGGACTGAACATTGCGACTGCACTGCACTGAGGCAGCTGCGGCGTTCTGGTTCCAAGAATGTGAGCCGGCTTCACCCGTTCCAATGTCAATCTTGGCAGCAAGGCGCTAGGAGCGCAAGCAAGCGGGGGTTCCGGACTTGAGCTGATGTCGAAACCCAGCTTCCATCCAAAGCGTGCCCCAGCCACTCGGACCAATGCCTGCCGATGCAAGTGGTGCCACAACAAAATCGCCCGGGGTCTCCAGCCGTCGACAACGGCATACCGCTGGGCCTGCGGAGAGCACAAGTTTTCTGGGCGGGTGACTCGTGTGACTTATGAATGCATCGGGACTCGGTGAGTTGCAGGGTTAACTAAGCCCAGCTCGGTCAACGCATCAGGCTCGATGCGATGCTGGCTTCGGTTCCCCCCAGAAAACTGCCCTGTGAACGGGTACCTCTCGAAGTCAGAACAGAAACTGGAAATCTGATCCATGCTCACGGAAGGATGAAGTGCAATCATCTCCCTAACCCAGGAATCCAATGCACCAAAGCCCTGAAGACAAGTTCACATCACGTTACTAAGTCTCCAGCGTGTCAAAGGCTTTCAGCAGCTTCTCCCCCAATCTCTTCGCCTATAGTGTGTGAGATAACAGTTTACATGAATGCTTCGCTTTGGGTGGGCGGGATTTCGACACGAAAGGCTTCCCGAGGCGGCCACTTAACTGCCTGAGTTACCAACCATGATAATATTCACACAGGCCAAAGACCACGGTGGACATAAGACATTTCAACAGTCGTAGTCGAGTCAGCTGAATAGGTCATGGAAAACTTGCGCAACTTGCACATGGGGAAACACGACATATGTCCCAGTCGCCCTAGTACTCGGAGGCCAACTCTTCAAACCGCCAAGTTCTGATTATTACCACCGCGGATATAGATACCGGGGCTATCCGCAGGATCCACCTCGTTGCGCGGGACGTGGTCCATCGGCTTTGAACAGACACCTACCCCCCGCTTGAAAATTCTAGACTCTCACCTTCTCGCATTACTACCGCCGTCGGCGCCGGGCCGTGTCGAGAAAGACCTGCTTGCCGCTGAGCGAATAGGCCGAGAGCAAGCCTCGAGCCAGGCACAGGCTCGGGGAGGCGAAAAGAAGCAGAAAAAAACTGCGAGGAGTTCAAAGAGCAGTACTCAGTACTGTAGTATCAAAGCTACTAGTAGCTGACTACCTATATATAACAAGCCGGCTACTTGGGTAAGCAGCCTCTGAGATAATGACAGCATATGTGCAGAAGTAATTTCCTTTTTAGTAAGTTAGCTTCCAAGATGCCCGTAGGATTGGAGAACAAAGTACAAGGATGATGAGAACAACTAAGTACAGTTGGTGACGACAAAGAAACTAAGGAAAATAGTTGAAGAACTGGTCAATAAAGGAGAGATCTGAACTATTGCAATACGGCTATTTGCATGCATGGTCACGCGGTGGTAATTTAAAACCAACAGCAGGTTTCCAGAAACATCTCCGAGACATTTCCTGCATTTTTGTGGTCTCAAGGCCATGGTGCCTCAAGAATGCCAGGATTGCGTTCATCACGATTCCGACGCCCTGTGACAAAGGCCGGGGCCTGCAAAGGCCCGAATGTTGATCTCGAAGAGGCTGTGCTGCCCATGCCTGCTTTCAGAGTTCCTGACTCTCCGCCTTCCTGATGGTCATTCATGGACGCTAACTCATGCCCGAGAATCGTAAGTTAGTCCCCAATGCGGAGAAGGGCTATGCATCAAGACCTGCAATGTCCCAGAGTTGGCTCTCGCTCCCTCCATTGTCTGACCATAGGGGCGGGACTTGTCTGCAGTGGGAAGGTTGGCCCGCTCCAAGTATTCAACTGCATCCTCAGTGGAGGGCTGCATTTCGCCTATGCTAGGGTAGATATTGCTGATGGCTGCTCTGATATGTCAGCAGTACGAAGAATTAGCCGCGGGAAGCTTTCTTCGGCATTCTGCCAACTTCATCCCTAAGCCGGTGAAGGCTAGATCTTAGTGATCTTTTCCTTCTGCTTTGCCGGCTGTTGCCGCTATTGCAAAGACATTCCGTCGTGCACATCATACGAAAAGGTTCCACTCTGAATGAGATGCCGAGTCAATGCCGAGCTGCGTTGAACTCTTCCTCCAGGCCCATGACCCACAGCGTGGACCTCGATTGGCTGTGGTTTCCACGACTTCGGCAAAAGGGTTTCTCTGGTCGTAGCCAGAAGCTTGACACCGGTCGGGCTCCGGAAATGCTTCGCTTCTGCAATGATAATGCTATGTATGTATGTTCGTTCGTCTGTCTCGTCTGTCCGTTTGTTTATTTGTTTCTTAGCTTGCTCGCTTGCTAGCTTGCTAGCTTCATAGTATGTTTGTAGATTATACATGCGTATACATCATAGGTATGTACATATGTTTGTACATGCATGCATGCAGAAGCTCTATCTGATGTTGTGGATTCAATCAAATGTGGACGCGTAGGTGGATAGGAGTGCGAGCGGGGGGGGGGGGGCTTGGGCAGTAGACTGGCTTACACTTCCACGAAAAAACTCCACACATGTGCACCGTCGAGAGACGTGATCTAACAGAGTCTTCCAAGAGCTTCACAAGCCGTCCAGCATGGTGATGGCCTCGCAGCACTTCTCTGGAAAAGTATACATCGTGCTTCGAATCTATGTCACACAGATGGTGCGCTAAAAACATTGGTTGCATTGCAGTATACAAGACAAGCGCCAAACATCCAGCGCAACTCTCAAGATCCTGACTCAGAGGCTGGTGATCAGTGCACCAGTTTGCAGACTCGCTGGGCCCCTGGGTGCCCTGCCATCTTGCACCAATCCTGACAGCACTTGCCCAGGTCAGCGCTGGCTTCTGGAAGATAAGCCAACGTAAGCGTGCAGCGTGAGTGTCAATACGAATAATGCCACTCCAGGTACTCTCGTGCCGCGATTCCCAAGAACACCGCCCATCACGCCAGTGCAGATCTGAAACCCATGCGGGCAAACACTTGGAGCCTTGATCCGACCAGAAGCCGGCATCACCTCGTCGTGGCCCCACGCCTTGTCCCTGCGAGCACAAAGCGCACAGTGAACATGCTTTGCATACAGCACCGGCAACAAGCTGACAAGTGAGGCGCTCAGACAAGCGTCATCCAGCTAGATGCAAACTCGTCCGCTGTAAGACCTGAAGTTCCAAGCCCAGCCCGGTGTCCTGTAGCCTTTCCAGGTAAACTGCATCGCAGCTCTGACCTCCGAGGCCTTCCGGACGTGATACCACCACAATCACTTCTAAAAATGCGACAACGGCTCGTCCAAGACTGTTGAAATCGCCAACATGCCCAATATCTCCATTCACTCCATTCACCCTAAACCATGCCAGCCGAAATCTGTCTACGAGCACAACTTTTGCAGCACAACTATCCGAAAAGGGTCCTACTGTAACTTGGCCATGCCGATGCTGCCGCAGGCTCTAAACCCTTATGGACCCCTTAAAGTAAAACCCCCGAAAGACTCTTGTAGCAATCCTTATAGTAACCCTTGTGGTATCTTATAGTATCTTATGGTAAACCCGGAACCCTTGTAGCAATCCTTACAGAAAGACCCTCCGGGCGCCGCGCCCAAGCATCCGCCTCGGCCTGTGAGTTCGCCAGGTCGGACTCGGAGAAGCGCAGCAGCCACTCCTGCAGAGGTGCTCTTTGTTAGGGTTCCTTAATACTATCATCCTACGATAATCCTATAACCATCTATAACCACATTGTGATTATGATACAACTGTTTGGGTTGCAATAATATAGTCTGAGGCCTCTGGCATAAGGGAACGGCGGGCTCCTGAAAGTGGGGATACCTGATTTACGAGGACATTTATAAGCAGTTCTCGAAATAAGGCTCCTTCATTGGAACCAGTGTTTTGTATGGACCTTGTCTTCAAGAGAAGCATATTAAGATCCCCTAGATGTCTTCATGAGGAGCTACTAGTCGGTCGGAAGATCTGATCTGGGACTTGGAAGGGACTGCACTTGAACAGGCTACCCCGTAGCCTGAACCATCCTTAACCCTACCAGTATGATCTTATTGCAATGCTATGTTCGGATTACAAGGCCATTTCCAAATGAAAAGATGCTCTCCTTCGGCCATGTCTTCCGCAAAGCCTCCGGGTCCTGCCGGCATGTCAGCGCTCTTACTCCATGTGCCGAAGCTCCCAAGTCTATGGCCATCAAAGCCACAAAGCCTCTTGCAATGGTACTCTTCTTTTGTGAGTCACAAGGGTTTCGGTCAAGAGTTGTGCCGGGCAGCGTCACGATGCTGTCTGCCTCAGGCTGGATGGGGAAGGAACGCCGGGCGGGGTGGACCTCTCTGAGAGCTGCACCGGGGGCTTCTGCAGGAGTGGGTGGAGGACCCTTGGCACGGGGAGCTTCAGCGCGCAGGTCTCCAAGATACACTGGCGGCACGCAGCTGTAGGATCCCGACTTGTCAGCAAAGGCAACGATGGGCACGGGATTTGGCTGACCTTCTCCTGGCACAAGCATTGCAGTGCGGGCTTCATGCAGACCCTGGTGACCTAGTAACCCAGTGGCACTTCAGGCAAGTCGAACGGTCAACTGCACCCGCCGTCGGAGTCAAAGCGCACGACGTACGACGCAAACGACAAAAAACGCAGATCGAGCTGTTAGTTGGAATGCCATCTTGGAAACGGCAGGCAGTGGCAATCGAAGCACTTGTGAGGCGAGGCATCACGAGTAGAAGCGACATGACTCTATCTGAACGGACGGAATGCAGCTATATACAAGGTAGCCCCCTTGCCGGGGAACTCAGAGAACTGGAAGTAGGCTGCCCTGCTGTAATCGAACGCACTTTGATTCTCGCATCAGCCTGTCTGGAGGGACCTGAACTACTTTGGCCAGTCCAACCAGGCCGAGTATACCCATCGTACCGCGAGTAGTCAGATGTGGCTGCAGCCGTGTTCCCGTGATGGAGTTGATGGACCTGGATTGCAGCAGTTGGTGCCGACCCACCTTTCGAAACTCAGCATTTCTGCAGCCACATGTCAGCATCCAAGGCTGTGGCTCACTGCCCTGCTGGAACTGCACCATGACCGACACGGCCTCTTGTCTGTGTCCCTCTTCTGCTTTTCGATTCGGTATTTCCGTCGCGACTGGCCAAGCAGTCGCTTCAAACTGCTGAGTGCCGGGCAGCTTGAGAGCCACATGTTGTTGCACTTCCGCTGAGTACATCCTGCAATTGATTCACAATAATACAAACCATATTCACAGCTATACATCGGAAATTTGCTCCGGAATGAGACCGCCCCCCTTGTCCCCGTAGCAGCGTCCTGAGAGCTGCAAGACAACAAGTTGACCTCAGGCTGTCCGGCTACCGAGCTACCGTACTACCGGACCTGAAATCACCGATGGACCAAGACAACCTGCTTGCATGCGCCTATACATACATGTATGTGTGTTTGCATGCATGCATGCATGCATGCATGCATGTACGGATGTACTACAGATTCAGGCTAAGGTTTTGTTTACCTGTGATGTCTATACAGATTCGTGTGAATGAACATATGCACAGAACACCATACATGTCTGTGTGATGTTGGCGATGTGCCACGCTACGTAGGTCAGTGGTCGTTGAAGCAGTGTTCTGTGATTTCGCAATATCATGGTTCGTGAATATGTGTGCATATACATACCTACATACATACATACATATGTATATATGTAAGTGTGTATGTCTATTTACGAAGTATGTGTACACACATATGCGCGAAGTACTTTAGAGCCAGTGCTTTTTGGGCACGCTGACTACTCTAACAATATAGCTTTGCCAAAAGGGGCCCAGGAGACTTCCCCGAGCCGCCGGCCAGTGTGCTGCCATCAGGAGAAGCACGGAAGATACGCCTCACTTCCCAGGTGCAGAAACAAAACACCCCAGAACCGCAAAGACTTCGTCCGCACCTCTTAGAGTCGCTTGATGCAGCAGGGGCGAGTCTGCAACATTCTGCAACTAGATGTCTAAGTCAGACGCACGTCGCCCATGAAACCGATGAAACCGTGTGCTTGAGCCTTGGCGGGAGGTGCACGCCGCAGATTCCACTGTCTAGGGTCTCGCAAATACAAGCTGATTCCCCCCAAGCGGCTATCTCTTCAGGTCGCG
Organism: Symbiodinium sp. clade A Y106; assembly: GCA_003297005.1. Taxonomy (NCBI): domain Eukaryota; class Dinophyceae; order Suessiales; family Symbiodiniaceae; genus Symbiodinium; species Symbiodinium sp. clade A. The sequence continues at coordinate 126,707 of BGNK01001057.1, forward strand.
CGAGAACGTGTGCCTGCAGCGAAGGCCGATATTTTTGATTCCGCGACTCGATGATTCCTACCCCAACCAACAAGGAGACAAAACGGACATGTCGCTACTCCGTCATACTCCGATTCGACTCGGATGCATCCTTGTCCTACTGGAAGATCCGATACTGATGTACGAGGACGAACCATTTACTACAAAGGTTTGGGTGATTCTTGAGATTTCAAGGATTGCCAGGCGAGGCTGCCATGCCGGTCAACACCGACTTCGAAGAGGGCCGACAGCACTGGCTGGGGTTGCTGAGAACGTCTGCACTCTGAGCTCCGTGCTCCCAACAAAAGCTTCTTGCTGTCTGACAGCACGCGGTCGGCGAGAGCAGCCTACATCGTTGGAGGTGCCGCATGTGTCACGGCCGCTTCGCTCGAGCAAGAAAAGGCGTGGCTGGGAGAGTAGCAATGTGTGTTTGTGGGGGTTCCTGTCACACTTCCCACAAGCTTACCACAAGGCCAGTCACACTAGAATCCCCAAACTTGCGGATTGTGGCCTGCTGGATTTGCATCATCCTTGCAGGGCGGCTGGCAGCTAGAGGCTAGAGGCGAGAAGGAGGGAATCTCCCCTTGCACATTGTTAGGCCTGTGCGCTTCTGCAAACCATCACAGCCCAAGATCCTGTCCCCGAAGCCATGAGCGAGCTGTGCGCTCGAGCGTTCTCTCGGACTCCGAATCGGGGCCCGCACCGGCCCTGACGCACGTAGTTCCCGATCCCCCGCTGCGTGTCCACGACCTCAGATCGGAGCACACGCGGATGCCTCGTGCTGCTACGGAGCTATGCTGAACCTCAGATCCACGATTTGCTGGCATGTCAATCTGACCGGTCACCTTTTTCTTGGGCTGCTGCCAGCTGGTCGTTCATGACAATGCTGGCCCTGTTCTTCGCCTGCCACTGCAGGGGGCGGCGGAAAAGGCTGTTCCGATGCACCGACGCCTCGCCTTGGAAAGGCTGAAACCAACCAGGACCCAGGTGTCGTAGGGCACAAGAGCGGTGCCCGAATAGATCTCGTTGCATCCGCTTGCCTCTGAAGATTCGATGAAAAGTAAGAAAGAGTCTCACACTTGCCTGAGCAACATAGACTAACATACACCGCCGTTCGCAGCTACGAAGATAAGCGCGAGGCGTGGTCCGTCCATGACAGCCGGAGTTGTCGATTGGACGTTGCCCATTCGTGCCTGGAACCGGTGCGGCGTGTAGCAGACAGCTTCAGAAGCCCCTCCATCCGAGCGCTGGAAGGCGCAACAATCCACCATATTTGTGCCCGGACTGGTGGCACCCCAAAGTTAGCCGGCTCACCGAAGCGGCCAACCCCCCATTAAATACAGCCATATACAGTGATGACCTGCAACTTGACTCATTGAGTATTGATTGCCGGGAAGGGTGTTTCGAACGAAGCGTTCATCCCAAACGTCTGACGCTTCCCCACATTCAAACTCGTGCCGGGCGCACATGAAGAAAGCCCACCCCCGGCTGCTGGTAGCACCTGTCGACAGTCTCTGCCAACCCTGCAGAAAATGAAAACACAAAGCGCAGAGCCCCCTATAGAGTCCTAGAGTCCTGCGGCAGCTCGCTCCGACACATTCCCTGAAAGATCCTCGAGCTATCTTGGCTGCCGCGCATCCGCTGAACTTGTTGGCCGCTATCGTCTTCATGGACCTTGCTGCACTGCAGACGAAGTTGTACACTTCAGAGCCGCCAGATAGGCTCACGAAGCAGTGCACCGCAACAAAACTGCTAACTGCTAACAGAACCCGAAGGCAAGGCGAAATTGTAATTGCAACCGCTACACATGTTGACATGTTGACGGGTCAATCTGTGGCCGTGAGACCAGGAGTTAACAAAAAAAGAAGTCCAGCTTCTACAGCCACTTCGTGAAACTTACATGCAGCTCCGTTGCTCGGAGGATGTTGGAAAGAAGCTTTCCGGCATACTGGGCACATAGATCCAAGTACCTGCGGTCTCGAACTATGGGCAAAATTGAACACAAAAGCGAGACATGGGGCGAGCTAGTGACAGGACGAGCCGCTGCTTGGTTTGGACAGCGCAAGCCTTGCAGTTCGTTGTCCAGAGGCAAGATACCGACTAGCTTGGGCAGGATTCCAGCTCGAACTAGCTCGGTGCCCGTGGTAAAGTGCCAGAGGATCTCGTTCAGGCGGTTTCGATGCTTGAATGTTGTGATGATGAGGATCATGAGTGAATAGTATCATTGCGGCTAGCCCCAGGACTCCAGCTCATCCAAGCATATGACAGCCTCGGCAGGCACATGAAGCACACGTACCCTTCCATCTTTTGAGCGACGAGGCTTCCAGGGATGCAGCTCAGGGTCCTGCTCCACGTTGCGGAGCACCCAAAACCTACTGAATCGTGTTCTGCTTGCCTCAAAGAAGTAAACATATTGTCATATACTCATAAGCTGCCCATAAGCTGCCGATAAGTTTAGACAGACAAGATAGGATAGGTATCCGGTATCGGTATGTGTTCGACGTAGGTGGATACTGGACAGACTTCAGAACTATGTTGAAGCCGACTGTCGAATATTGAAGCAGCCCACTTTGCCCGCCAAAACATCGCGCGGAGATTGCACAGGCCGCTCAGAAGCCAGTTGGCATGTCAAAGCCGTGCCGGTGCCTTACCAGGGCCATGTTTCTGGGCTGCAGCACTCGCAATGTGGAACGCGGACACTACACCTGTGACCTGTGGCTTCGCCCAACTTGTTTGGGGCTTGCAGATACCGAGACTAAATTGACTAAATGAATCCGGACACGAGAGCAACGCTTCCGTCCGTGGAGGATGCTTGAGCCATGACGATGGGGACTGTGCTCATGACGGTCCCTGAAGCATCTTCACTCTGGACTCGAAGCACAAGAAACGTTCAGGGCGAACAAAAAGCTGACGACTGTCCGCACAAAGCTCAGTGCGAAACATCCGAACACATCCGCAGAAGCAGCGTTTGCCAAGCAGCGGGGGCTTCGGGGCTTCACGCGAAGGGAGCCCAAACCCCGCACACCTTGTAGAACCATCACTTCGTGGATGTCGGTGAGCCCTAACCAAAGCTCCTGTGCATTCGGCGCGAAAGATCCGGTGCTGAGATGCCGACGGTTTAAGAGATTGCACTGCGACGAAATTACGCCTCGGCTAGAATCTGAAGCACATGCTCGGGGCAGTCTCAAGCCATGTCAGACTGACTGCTCATCTTTGCCAGTGGGCATTCTACACGTGAGGCTCTTCGTGAACACAAGGCATGATTAGCCTTTACTTCCTGCGCAGGTCACAAACTCGTGCCGTTCTACCGAGGGGGACTTCATGTAACTGCAGCTAGCGATAAACCATCCAAACGGAACAACAGTTTATCCCCTGACATAGTCAAGGCACCATCTTGGGATCTTGTCCTGTCGATTGGGGGAAAGTTCAAGGAGGGCTTGCCTCCGACCGGCCACTGCCATGAAACCAGTGAATCAGCACCCACACCCGACAGCAAACCTCAGAGCCCTTCAAACCTCCTGCGAGAGAGCTCTGCGTCGGCTCGGCCTCCCGAGGGCCAACAAAACAAGAGGAACGCGAAATCAGAGCGATCATCCTGTGCCACGCGAAGTCTTGATTAAAGGGAGACTGCGGGCATTGTAAGGCTAACTTTACTGCGACCTCTGAAAGGTCCCCTGGTGCCTGCTTCGGCTTGGGCGCCACGTGGTACTCAAAGGACCGCTGCGTCAGAACCTTCATTCACTGCAGTGGACAAACAGAGACCGAGTGCCAGAGTGGAAATATTTAAAAACGGTAGAGACAATGACAATAAATAGTTGAATAGTATCAGCACTACTTACAACACAAGCACTCGGACTTGCCAGATTCTGCAACCTGAAACGGCAGCTCCCGGGAGCTTGTCACATTGGCTTCGACGACTTGGAAGCTGCAGGTCTCTCGACCAGATCCAAAAGTCAGGGGAGCTCACCCGATTCACCACTGCAGCGTGCAAGCTCTTAAGAAACCTAAACTCCTGTGCTGAGATGTGAGGTTGGGGAGTCCAAAGAATCTAGCTTTGGGGCAGGCTTGCTTCCGCTTGATTGTATGAAGAGCGTCATGGAACCTCCAAAACGAAAGTCGCAACCCCTAGCCACAATCGAATGTACAAGCCCGTAATTCTGCCACGGCCGCCATCAGGGCCGCTCTCCAGATGGCATAGCCCAGCATCACAAAGTAGACCGGTGAGCCAATAGCCAGACCTCTAGCAGAATGAGAACATGCGACCAATCCTAGTCACACAAAGACGAATACAACTACCGGTCGTAGCAGCAACAGCAGTGGTTGTGGCCGTGGTGTAGCTTTGACTCTTTGAGGGCCAGGGTCTGATGGGTTTGGGGCCAGCTGGAACGGTGCATTCGATCGAAAATTGCAATTTTTTCGACAAAGGAGCTATCTCTGCTTCTGCTAAATCAGACGGCCTGTGCACTTCGCTCCCTGGAGTAAATCTACCACCAACTCGCACTCTGAGTTAAAGCCATAGCCTTTATCTCAGAGTGTGTACCCTGTCTTCTCTCAACCCCCTCAACTGCCATTCACATTCACTTACAGAGTCCCGCATTTTCGCCCTACTTCCCGCATCGCTCCGAGCTAGACTTATAGTTCTCCCCGATGGGCTGAAAAAGAACGAAGTCCTCACGATGCTGGTATCGTTGGGTCACTGAGCACTGCCGAAGTGTTGGCCCAGAGCCAAGATTCTTGTTCGTTTTAGCTGCAGCCGAGAAACCGATCAGATTCCTAGGCACGAGGTTAGCCATCAATGAAACCCACATGGCACAAATATCTGAGCATGTGCAGCTTACATCGGCTTATTGCTTTAGGACCAAACAGAAACACCATTGCCAACTCTGGACGGCGTCTTCAGCCAGTGCGAGAAGAGATTATAATGGGCGTCGCCCTCAACACGCTTCTTGAGCAAGACCTCGTATGTCACGAAGAAGACGATGGACACCAAGATGGTGAAAATGATCGTCACTATCCTGTCAGCAACAGCACATCATAAAATCCTTCGCAAGCACTGGCCATGGATCAGCTGTGAGCCATGCAACCCAACAGATGTCTTTAGCATGCTCACATTTTGCGAACAACTCACCCGTGGGACGAGCACCTGGAGACAAACATCTAAGCTCGTAGGGCCACTCACTTATCAAGGCATCCTCACTAGTGGCAGCCTCTCCCTCCAAAACACAATGCCGCCGAGATGCATCAAATATTTCGGGAAAACACCAACCTGCAAGAACAGGAAGTCCGGCAATCGGTCACCCCTGGCCAAGATCCGAAAGATGAGTGAGCGGTGGTTCGTAATTGAGGTGCCCCGGATGTGTCTGTGAAGCCGATAATGGATCATGCAGTAGGCTCCTTTCAAAACGTGCACAGCACATGCTCTGGCCTGAAGCAGAGCCTGATTATCAGCTTGAGCCTTGGCCCGGAGCTGGGCGAGTACTGCGCTGGGGCCGGTCTCAAGTTTGAGCGAATCATGCGCGCACTCAGGCAGGAATGGGTTCAGTGGTTGTTCGGCGAAGCTGCTAATGAGTCACTTGCTTGCATCCGGGACACATCGCCTCCATAGCTCCGTACGTGGACAGAACCTGGTTTGCAGTTCAGCCTGTTGCGTCATGACTGCCCCAGATCACAAAGTCTAGAAATCCTCCACATCGCACCCCATATACAAGACACGGGGCTCCGATGAGCACATGCACATTCACGAGCCGGATAAGGAGCGTGGTGCCGTAGCTCAGCATGCGCCAAAAGCCCTGCACACCGGTACCATCGTGACCCATTGTGTGAACGACATGTTTCTCACACTTAGCCTAAGAAGTACTCGGGACACTGCACCGGTCACAGGGCCTGGAGGCCCTCTGTGTTCCGGCTCACACTGGAGGATGAGTAGCTGAACCTTTCATGTTGCAGCTTGCAAGATGCTGACATCGTCACTAAGGGTCCAGGATGGCACAAGCACCGTTGCATCGGATTCCCTTCGCAAACTATATAATGAACGGAAACTCCTTAGATAGGGCCGGGAAGCACCAGTGGCAGCATCATGAAATAGTAGGAGAAGTCCTGGGTAGTCCAAGGCTGCCGTTTACGTTGACCGTGACTTCTGCAAATACTGCTAGGTACGAGAGGTGCTTATCCGCATCCGAAGAGCGAAGAGGTCTACTCCACATTCAAAAGCATTTATCCAATCACCCTTGAAGGAACCTACACACACACACGTCAGCAGCCGGGAATCGGAGAAGCCCAAGGCATGCCTCTTCAGCTGAACCCACCGGGCCATGCAGGTACCTCAGTAGAAGTATGGCTCCGCTTCGGACTCCCGTTCTTTGTTTCTGTTTTTAAGGCCCGTAGCTACTCAAGTGGGGCACAAAGCTTTCCTACTTTTCTGATCTTCTGATTTTCCTTCCTGCATGCCAGAAGGCTCACAGCATTTCGAAAGAGGTGACTGGGTGACTACTGCAGCTCACAGAGACCACATCTCCGGATTCGACACTCCGGCTCCCATGCGAGGCACCCCACCAGTCGCCCTCCTCCTCAGGCACGTAGTTCATCATAGGCGTCATCACTGGCTCCACCGTGGTCTTTCCTCGGCCGCCGATATCGGAGAAGGACCGAAGCCGCTCAGCTCCAGAGCCCAGTGCATCCAAGTGGCCAAGGGTCATCAGGAAGCATTTGATCCCCATGTGGTAATCCTCTGCGATCCACTGCACATCCCAGCCACCGACCTGCCTGAATCAGTTCATGAGCGTGGGATGAAAGAGTCAGCCTAGATTACCTAAATCCGAAATCGCTTCCGCATGTCTGCCTCATGACACAATTTCAATGATTCAATCAGAAGGACAAGCCGGGTCATCGCATTTGCCATCAACATCAGCCTGTGGTCGGCAAGGCAGCATTCGCATGTTCATGCTGGCTGTGGTCGTTAGTAGGGTAATCTCTCATCATTATCTGTTTTCATCAACACCACCGTCACCATCAGTGCGATCCCCTTTCTCACGACTGTCAGCAGCATCGAGTGGACCGATACCGCCGCTGTCGGGCTGGCAGTTTCCGTCGTTTGAAAGCATGTGATGCTGTGTGCGCAATTGACTGCTTTTGAAGCACCTCGCCACGCCTCGATTTGGAGAACCTTATGAGGTGGAAGCCGCAGATTGCTGGCTCTACGTCATGTATATAGCCTGCTGGGAAGCAAAGGTGAGTTCTTGCTATTCCACCGACATGGCAACCGGAATCTTCGCAATACCTTGTTTGAAACTCTCCCTGTCCTCTCGGCCCAAGCTAGCATCATGAGCCACCAAAGCAGCTCCACACGAAACCCAGCCCTCGAGTGCACAAGAAGCCCGGCCCGACCCCACACAAAAGAGCGACATCTCGATTTGTTATATTGTATTATATTGCAGTGCACTGCATTATCCTATGTTAATACTACATCATTCTGTATTATACTACGGTATCCTACATTTCACTACATTATACGATATTCTACTGTATTATACTACATAATTCTAAATTATACTACATTTTACTTGGTTGTATAATATACTAGATTATACTACATAATGTCGATGTCCCCTTTTTGCTGCCTGGCCAATGCCACCGGCAAGGAGTACGTTGAATACGGGAAGCGCACGGCACTCGGGTCCGAGAGCCCGGCGAGCTCCTGGCGCTATCCGTGTGTAGTATGCTTATACACACACATACATGTTATACTTTCATATACATGTATGTGCACATGTGTATACATGTTATATCTATATGTATGTATGTATGTGTGCATATACCTGCAAAATCGATGTGTACACGTTCATGTGCATATAGGTGAGTATGTATGTATGTACGTGTTTGTAATGTGAGGGTAATACAATGCATTGTAGTGCCATGCAATTCCTGCAACGTAATGATTTGTAACGCACTGCACTTTCATGTAGTTCAGTGTAGCATACTGTCATGTAGTGTTATCTGGTCTAAACTACAGTAGTGTACTGTAATGTACCGGAATGTACTCAACTGCAATGCAATATGCTAAAATGCAGTGTTATAAGTAATCTAAGAACCTTATGTAGGAACCACACTATACGAAACAAATTAATTGCAATAAAGTGTAATGCACTGTGCGATGAGTTAATGTACGTAACATAATATAATGAACTGCATAGGGCGATGCACAGTGTGATGTACAACGCTACGTGGGGGAATGCAATGTAATGAGGTGTAACGAAAATAAAGTCTATGCAATACAAAGTGTGTCTGTGTATGCACATGCAAAAAAGAATGCCTCTTGTATACATACATATGTACATATGCCTCAACATGTTCATACACATATACATGTAGACATGCAGATGCACACGTATCTATATTCAATCTATCTACCCACATGCGCACTGGAGTCGGCACTGGAGGCACTCAAACTCAAAGATAGCAACTTACGTGCAGATATACGGACATCAACATACAGACATACGTACTTGCAATACTTACATGCATACGTACAACCTCGGGTCGCGACAAAAGCATGTGACCAAAATCACGCGCATCACCTCGCACGAGGTCACCATCTAATTTCACACTCTCTCCTGCATAGAAGTGAACATAGTGCCCACCACAACAGGGGCCGGCTGTCGATGATAGTTTTTCCTTGCTTTCAAAGGGACTTGTATCAAAGCTTTTGGCTCGGACCGAACAGCAAGCAGAGCAATGGTCTCTGTTTTTGCCTGAGGCTCATGTGGAACACGGGCGATTGCCAAATTTTCGTGTACCTCTCCGTCGGATCACACTCCGCGAAGTTCCAGGACAGTGTCTCGAAGTAGCCTGAGCCGCGCCAATGGGGCCACCTATCTGACACTGCCCTACCTTTGCAAGGGTGCTGTCTTGTAATGGGGTGTTCGGCTGTGTGCAACATTAGTCATGTAATGTGTTTGAAGGATTGGGTGCCCGGGTTGCCCCGAGGGCAGTTAACCCTCGCAACTCGGACATCCCGCGCCTTGACCGAACTCCGAGTCCGCATCTGCCACCGTCAGAATTGTGTTCTCGTAGGAATCCACCTGTTGCTGTCAGGGTTCAGGCTCGGATCGAAAACTTCATGGAGTTCGAAAAGTCATCCCTCTCAGCTTCTCACAGATCCAACAGGACAGGACACTCCATCCATGCTGGATCGAAGGCCCAAGCTGAACAGCCGCAGCTGCCATCATCAAAGAGCGAGACTTCCCTGCGAATTCTTGGAGGGCGCGCCTTGCTGAGCAGGTAGCGGAAGGCATGGCTGACATTGCTCGCCTTGCCCGGAGGGTCGTTGGGGAGATCCTTTGGATGGTAGTTCGCGTGGATGTCCTGAGCTGCAACGTTGTCCTCTTTCTGGGCACACTCAGGGCGAAAGGTCTTGAAGCGAAAGTGAAAGATTGCAGGCCTCCTCGGGCCTGCGACTGGGCGCCCCATACTCTTCTGAAGTGGTGCTTTGCGTTGCTGCTTCCATTTGCTGCCCTGGGGTGAATCTCCAACCGAAAACATCCGATGAAAGCCAGCAAGCACTTCCTTCCACCAAGCCCAGGGAAAGCGACAGCCTACGTGCTAAAGTATGCTTCTGTCATTTCTGTGACATGTGTATGTCCGTCTGTCTGTCTGTCTGTCTGCACACAGGCATTCACACCCTCCTGTTGCGAGAACGCAATCACGTAGGCACACACGGCACACACGTGTGGTTATGATGCGTTGCAAGCATGCGTGCAAGCAGGCATCGACGGATGGCGGATGGATGAATGGAAAAGCATGTATATACGTGTGAAAACGTGTTCCTGCATTCACATCTGCGTTTGCACACGTCAGAAGGATGCCTGCACACATCCATAGGCATGTGTACTGTATGCACGTCTACACTGTCGTGATCTTTCATGTCCCAGCATGCATGTCTGCATGTGTGCGCAAATCTGCTGTGGAAGAGTTGTGCCCTGCTGATTGGGGGACCTGTGGCTGCTCAAAGATCTGCTTAGGCGAATTACTCACGGGGTACTGACACTTGCAGCAACCCCGAAAATCTCAGCCGCCTCGGGTCCGAGACATCGAGAGACCAGCTATGATGACTTCTTGCACGATTGATGTGTTGTCTACGAGACCTGGAGCATGCCAGAGTCAGCGATAGGCATGTGGGAGTACGCAGATCCAGAACCCTGTTCACAGCAGCAAGCTGGCCGAGGGTCTTCAAACTGATCCTTGAAGAGCTCGGTGAGCTGCTTGACTTTATCTTGCAGGGCTTGGCATGTCACGGATAGGAAGGATCGGAAGCTACTGAAGCTTCAGGGTGGGGTCAGATTGAAGAACGGATGCCGACTCGCCATGCGCTTTGGGTTTTGGCGAAGTTCCACAATCCTCTAGGGCGTGAAAAACTAACCCACACTCCGACCGCGGAATGCGCGCTTCCCCAAGCAGTCCTTCTGCTCCTGTCTCTCTTTCTTCCATGGCCAGCAAGATGCTGATGTTCGACTTCGCCTGGAGCAAGTAACACCACAAAAAGGTTAGACTTAGACATTGCTCTGACTCTCGAAGCAAACGTATATTTGAGCTGGTCACCATGGAGCTGCCGGCCGCAGATCGCATCGACATCGCAACAGTTTCGATGTCCTCTTTGTACTGAGGCCTCGCAGCAGGACGTGGAAGGGCAGCTGCAGCGAGCTGAACAGTTGCTAACTGATTCTGGGCTCAATCGGTCAGGAACGCGAGTAAGGAGTCTGACCACAAAACGAAAATCAAATGCCAAGGTTAAACTGAGCTGTTAGACCAGCAGAACACTCGCATATAGCTGCAACTCCCCTGTGCCCTATGCCACCTGCTCACCCGACAATCAATCACCCTTGGTAGACTCAGGGCTGTGCAAGATGACCCAATGCTTCACAGCTTTGGGGTCCATCGTCTGCCTGCCACCGAAGCATTGTCTCCCACACTGCCATAGGTGGCTGTAGGGAGTGCTTGCTGACTCCAAGATACAGGAACACTAAGATAAAGGCACACCTCATGATGGCTTGACGCATTGCAAGAAGCGCCTTTGCTGAATGTACTTGGACCTGGGTGTTGCTTGCAAATCCGGGGCGTTGGCCTCACCTGAGACCGAGGCAGACTTCAAGTTGATATCAGCAGGGACCGACCGAAGGCTTCAATGATTTCCGACATGCACCGTGTACCCCGCGTCGAGCGAAGTGCTTGCGTCTTTTCAAGATAATGCAGTGAAACTAAGGCGGACAGCGATCGCGACATTGGTGCCGACGATGACTGGACTAGGAGAGAGAGTCAGTGCGGCAAAGTCACAGATGATGGCCGGATCAAGCTTTGACTGGGCCAGCATTCTCTTCAGCCCGAGGCCGGCAAAGATGAACATGTACCTCATGTGGCAGGTATTTTTATCATCCGAGGGCTTGAAGGGAAAGTGATTGCATGAGTGGGACTTACGCTGCAGTGTGCGTCTTCCTTTCTGCTTTGTTCAATCTCTGAACAGGCGACCCTGTGACAATCCTCAAATTAATCTGAGAGTCAGCGTGTTGGAGTAGACGAAGGCAGAGGTCAGCAGGGTCAACGCTGCCAGCACCTGGTCTCTAGAACTTGCAAAGGCTACTGGAGATCGTTCGCGTCTTTGATTTTGCCCGTCTCTCTCACTGACTCAGACCTGACAAGACCAGCCTGCCTCCTGTGGGAAAGGCCTTGCCAGGCACATCATGAGCACTGGCGTGCCAAAGACCATGATCCTCGGATGTTCAGGAAGGGCTCTGATCTTTGGCAAATTCATTTTGGCCATTCGTTCTGAGAGCGCCTGCCAGTGAAACATTGATGTGCGCATCTGGTTCATGGCAATGGCTTCCTATTTCCAAACGACTTCCGAAAAAACATAATGGTCGCCATCCGTTCTGAATGGTTGCGCTCACCTCTTCTGGCACAGCTTCGCAGAAACCGAAACCAAACAAACAAAACATGAAGCCCCATGGCTCATGCCCTTTTGACTCGGAGTCGCGAGGGCACGGCACAGCAAAAGGCGCGCCAGATGCTATAGATCCTCCTGTGCGTGAGCTTCAGGTGATGCGTGGATTCGTGGTCTTCTTGTCGTCTCTGGGACAAGATCGCTCAGCAAGCTAACCTTCGTACCACTACCGCAGTGGCAGCTCTTCGGAGCGCTGCACAAGCCAGCGAGCGAGTGCTTTGGCAGCTTAACTAACATGGTTGCATCAGGGCTCCTCGATGCAGGGGTGAGCTTGTGAGTCGGTAGAACCTTCACGTTGCAGCTAGCAGCCCAAGACTCGGGATAAGCTCTGCTTGCAGCCAATACTGCAACATAAACATCCTCATTAGCAGGAACAAAGGAGAACAAAGGTGCAGCACATGGCTGCTATGATGGGCTAAGGAGCTGGAAGTCGATCGATGAAGGGCTGAAGAACATCAGCCTGCGGTCTTCTCCCAAACTTGCGCAGACAAGGCAGGGAAGCGTCCAGCTGCTAAGTTTCAGCTTCGCTCATGCCGCCACATTCTCTTCTCTTGATCGATGCCGGAGGTCACCGACGCATTGTGGCCGATTGGTCGGCGCTAGCGACAGAAAGGGGTTTGGGGAATGCACAAAATCCGAAATGCTTTCACTCTCAGCCGGCACCGAAGTCCGCTCGAAATCCGCAATGAATCTCCGCATCACTGCCCAGCAACTGTTGACACAAAGCGCTCCGGTTCCGTCTCGCCAGTGGCACCCTGGAAGTGGCGAGAGCTTGACTAGTCAGTTCGCTGCGACTCAGACAAAGCATCCCAGTTCGAGTTCGATTTCGGCCAGGACCTAGCGCGGGGACGAGTGTGCTCTGATAGTGTCGAGCCAAGTGCCGCAGAAGTACGTTCCACTGCACTTTTTGACCCTTGCACGTCGCGTTACTGTGTGCAAGCAAGCTCTCGTCGTAAGTTCTCCATCGGCGCCTCACCGCTGTCGAAATCAAGCTTGTACTGGTCCTCTACGGTCAGGCACATGCTCACGAGCCTTAGGCTGCAAGCAGATCATAGTTGGAGAGTTTGAGGTGCATTGAGGTGCACGGCAAGTCTCAGGCAGAGAGTGACGGACCCACCTCCAGCCAAGGGACACCGTAAGACCCAAAAGAATTCCAACCAGCACAGCTGGATACGCGACAGCGCATAGGAAGCTGGTCATGGTGATGCCTGGGCTGTTCTACCATCGAGAGCTGATAAAACAGCGATGCTTGACCCCTTGTCGGCCTGACGACGCAATTAATTTGAAGGCAGAACAAGAATAACCAAGCGACATCGCTGAGAAGAGAAGCGGACAAGACTTTCGGGGTGTGCAAGACAAGGTGTGGGGTTGAAGAAGGATCAAGCAAAACCGGCGAGCCCAAACTGAAGTGCAGTCAGAGTTGAACTAGAATCAGAAAAGGCCATCTGATGTGAAACATGGTGTCCGAAGAATACAGACCAGGAGGTGAGGCTGAAGCATCGCGCCCCTTTCTCATCTCATTGAAACTTTGATCAAGTTTCAAAAACCCAAAAATCTAGACAAACCAGCAGCGGAAATGGAGAGTGCTGCCCAAACTAGACTCAATCGTCAAACCCTACTTCTAGAGTCAACGTTTCCCCATTCTCCGCCACTTAGAAGTCCGTGAGGATGTCTTCGTGTTTCGACTCGCACACTCGCTCGATGCAGGCACGGCTGAATAGGTCTTCGTGTTTGTTTAGGGCAGCCAACTTCGCCCAGGCACTGATATAGGATACGTCGTTCCACCTCCGAGGCAGGACACTTGGGGCATGCACCAGCCGACTGAAGAGGAAACATGCGCGAACGTAACCACAATTCCTGATGTTATGAGCGCTGCCACAGAATGCAGCAGAGAGAAGAATCAATAAGCTGTTGCACCTACGAACCTCGAGAGGTACGGGCGTACCGGTTTACCCCGCACTGCCTCACCAGCTTCCACGGGCCGACGTTGGAGGCGACGCCTGCAACGCAGAACGATGCAGAAAACGTCGAAGGGCCACCAGGGCTTTGTAAGACGCCCGTCGGAGCCTGCTGGATGCCACTCGCTGACCTTGATCCAGTTTCCTTCCCTCCAGACATCGGATCCTCGCGGACTCCAGGGCGAAACAGAGCCCTGGTCTTCGTGAGACAAGCCCCGACGATGGCAGATACGCTTTGCCAAAACATCTTCAGTCTCCTGTAGGCACGGTCCCGTTCCCCATGTAGACGTTGCCGCGGGCGTCGATCGCAACATCGGAGAACATTTCAAAGAACTGGCCACAGGGTTGGCAGCTCATTCTGCAGACATCGTGGTGCTGGAACGCGAAGCTTCAGTAGGCCATGAGAACAGCCACAACATCACGAAGGTAAAGCTACCATGACGATTGCATGGCGTGAACCCTCATCCCAAGACTGCCTTGTGTCGAAGATACTCACTGCTCAGCGGAGGCAGTGAAACGTTGTTCGCAGCTTGCGCCTCAGCTTAAGAAACTGACCGCCATATCTTGTATGTACCAATGATTACCAATGCCTATGCCCGGCTCAAGGTCTGCTGTCTCTTTCTCGATTGAGCACGACTCGTTGTTCTATGCAATCATCACATTGACATGCGGTTAGCTGGCATGTGCCGCAGCAACTTGTCAGAACGCGCCAACCCCTGATTTTAAACATGCGTGGTGATGAGTGGAGCATTGCACTTCCGAGCTGCTGCTGCAAAAGACGCTGCCGCTGCAGCAAACTCGAGGCTGCCAGCCTTGCCGGGGGGTCACCGTTGTCTGAAGCTACAGCACGGAACCGAAACAGCCCGCAGAACTTGCAGGAACACAAGTTGAACAGAAGAGATCTTGCAGATCAAGGCCCAGCCGGCCAAGGCGATTCTATTCCGCTGACGACAGCAAGTGAGTTGTTTTCAAGGCGACACCTCGTCCAAGGCCGCCGGCGCAGGCTCTGCCTGCACTGTCAAGACAGCTGGCAAAACGGCCAAGATTGCGGGATGGCTGCTCGCGACTCTAGCCAAGCACAACATCAAGCCTCTACATGTGAGCCTTTCCGTTCCTCAATGGCGCACTATGCGAAACACTGGGACTTCCGAGGCTCGGATTCAATCCGTTACGGTTCGGAAGGCTTCTGCCCTCAAGTCCCGCCGTCTGCCTCTTCCTCGCTCTCCTGGTCCGCTTCCAAGCGGCTGGAGGCTCCGCGTATCCTACGAACAAGGCTGGGAGCAGCTCTGGGGTGTGTATGCGTATGCATGCAGCATGCACGTGCGTGTTTTACATTTGAATGTGTGCATAAATGTGTATGTGAGTGTACATATGTACGTTCGCATGTAACATATGAAATACATATGCATGCATGCATGCATCCATAAATGGATGCGTGGCTATACATACGTGTGCATATAAGCATACCATGACACATACACATACATATGCATATACGTAAGTACGCCCTCAAGCATGCATGCATGCATGCATGTTTGTGACCACATACCTACGTATGTGCAGATATACGTATACATATATACATACATACATGCAGACAGACAGACAGACAGACATAAGCGCGCATGCATTATGAATGTGCGATTACATGCATACATGCACACACACCTGCACACATACCTGCATCGATGCATACATGCATGATTACATGCTGGCTTACATGCATACAAACACACACATGCTACAGGTGCATTTTTGAGTGTGTATGCATACATACACCACATCTTTTCACAGACACACACACACATATATATATATATATATATATATAATATATATATAATATTTATTTTTATTTATTTATTTCCAGACGACCTGTAGATGTTCACGTGCATGCATGTATGTATGCTTGCATTCATGCGCACGTAGCCGGATAAAACTGCAGAAAGATGGTCTGCCTGGTATGTGTGCATGCATGTATGTGTGCATGCATGTATGTATGCAGATAAAAATGTGTGTGCGTGCGCAACTCATTAGCAGGGCATGCATGCTCCAGATAAGCCGATTGAACGATGCAATGATGCAAGGGCTCCCAGCTCCCACGCACAATCAGCCACGTTTCGAGAAGGCGTCCTCTGCGTCGGCTTAGCCGCTGCCTGCATAAGGAAGATCGCGGAGTCATCATCCCAATCCAGGGCCTCACAGGTGCCTCAGCAACACGTCGCTTGGAAGCGAGGCTGCGATTGGTTCAACAGCGTAGCTACCCTTCGCCAAGCAACGGAGTACAGTATTCAGAATGCAGCTTTGGATTTAACCAGTTTTTCAAAGAGGGTGAGAGTGCTCGACAGACCTCTGCATGTTCTTCTTGTGTCTGGACTAGTGCTCCAACAATCTGCGACGTGTGGAGTTTCGTCACGCACCCGCAATCTCACTAGTAAATCCGCCAAGCAACCCTCCGGAGAGCAAAGCTTGCCGCTGCTGACTGTGACCACCTGAGACAGAAAACCCATGAGCTTATCCAGATGTCGCGCAAATCGTGTCGCCGTGGAATTGGACAGCAGCAGTTTGGAAAGCAAGAGGATATTGACAGCAACAGGTTGGAAAGCAAGACGGGCGAGCATTTACGGATGCATATCTTGTGACATATTATATAGGTCTCACGTTGCACACAGCTGGTTTCATCACTGCATCGACGGAGAGCCACGCCTCAATCGACATCCTCGTCTAAAGACCTGACAACATCCTAGTTACTAGTTCCGACAGCCACAAGGGTTCCTGTGACCTGGCCTGAAGAGTCAGCAGGCACCATTGTAGCCGCATCGCTGCGAAGCAGCGTCGCCTATGCCGATAAGCTTATGGGGACCTCGGGGGATTACTCATGATTACTCGCTGGGAAACCGAACATTTCGAAAAACAACGAAAACCCAGGCTCCCACTATCTCCAAAGGAGCCACGCGTCCGGCCCATCACGTGTTCCAAGAACATGCACACTTGATTCGCCAAGAGTCTCCTCGGCCCTTCCACGTGGCAGCTGCGGGGCTTCGAGCTGGGTAGAAGGAAAGATTCGGTTATCGAATATATGGAATCGGACGGCTCCTTGCACTCAGGCAAGTTCGAGCCACATCTGCGACTGTGCGCACGATTGGTGGTGCACGCAAGTTCCAATCCTGCAAGCAGAGCACAAGGAAGCAGTGGATCCAAACATCGCGCAAGTGCAACACCCAGGCAGGTACCAAAGGTAATCTCGTCTGAGTCGACCATCTCATCCAGCCTCACCATCGGCAGGGTCGCACAACCAAGCTGCTTCCAAGAAATCTATACCAAATGTGCTGCTGATCTATTTTCCAAAAGCTTCCTTCAGGCATTGTTCAGGCGCTCAGAGTCCAGCTACGAGGTACTCCACAAAGGTGACGCAAGCAAGGAAAGAAGAGCTGTCTATGCCTGTTCGCCTGCCTACTGTACACATCGGCTAAGCGAAAATGCTGCCAAGCGGCTGCAGCCAGCTCTCCCCCGAAAAAATTGCAAGGCCTGCAGACTCCAGTGACGGATCTTCGACCACCCTTGAGGTATCTAGTTTTCATTGGCTCTCGAAGGTTGGATGCTTCACGAAAGCCCTTGCATTGGGGCATTCTGCCGGTCGGCGGCTCCTTTCCGACATGTTGGCGTGTACATTCTACGGACAGATTTAGCCAAGACAGCCTGGAATGATAACTCTGGTGCTACACCCCGGACACCGGACAGAACCTTGGATTCTAGCAGACGGTGAAGCCCTACGAGCGGGTACCAAACAACTCTAGCAGTCGGCCAGTAATAATCTTCTTCAGAATCCTTCGGCAATGTGTGCTTGGAAAACTACCCTACAGTCTAAGGGGCTGGTTTAGTCTAGAGTCCGCTCTGATCGACAAGTCTTCAAACCTGTGCACCAAAGAGGACAGCCCACATAAGCCTCTACAACTTCCCCGCCAGATAAGGGTAGGCAGCAATGGCAAATTTCTCTTAGAACATCTAAGCGGAAATGATGTCCAAGTTCCTGAAGCGTCGCTTGCCCTGCTCAAATCAACTTTTTCAAGATCACAGCGGGATCCTATGTAATCAACCAAGTTAGGTCCGTGTGATGAAAACACGGGAGGTCTGGACCTCCCTTGGCACAAGCCGGCCCCAACGCAGAAGCTGCTGCCGCCTCCAGGGAAACTATGCCCGCACACTCCAAACGAGGCATTTTCATGTTCCTGACGGTCCGGCTGGAGGACTGCAATCAACAGCGGGGGGCAAATACAAGGCTCGGATCAGAATGCTGCCTGCATGCAGGCATAACTCCTGTTACATCGGTTTTGCGGATTATGCTCTGATGACGCGAGCCTGCCGCGACCGTGAGCGCAGCGCATCGAGCTGCTCTCGATCCGAAAGCCTCATGGTGTGGGATGGTGTCCACCGTCGTGCCAATCAGGTAAGTGTCCTTCTCCCCGTCTAAATCTTGTTCTGACTGTTCTCAAAACAAACACGCTGCTGACCAACCGATTGTTGAAATAGGATCCTGTGAGTCAGTTGTAGGATAAATCTGTTTGGCTGTTGCAAGTGCACGGTCTCTGGCGCAAAACACTACAAGCGTTGACGAACGATGACGACTGATGATCACTCGTCTTGCCTGACGGAGGGTGCAGCCGACGGGAAGTGCGGTCTGAGTTTTCTGCTTTGGCATGCATTGGCTATTCGGTGCTTTAGCCAAAAAGGAGCGCCCCGGTCCACAAAGGCTCACACCGCGAACCGTAGCCGCCGTAGCCTCAGTCTGAGTGCCCCACTGGCTCGGTGTCTCGCTCGCTCCGCTCGCCAGGCCGCTTCCTCGGAGCCTCGGCTTCGGCATCTTCGGCGTCTTCGGAGCGGACCAACATCTACGAAGATGCCCCATAATTCTGATGAACCCGGATTGAAACGTGGCATCACCGGCACTTCGCGCTGTTCGAAAACGAGATGGGCCTGCGGTTTGAGATCTAATCTATTGACCAAGTCTGAGTCTGAGTCTATGTAGTGATGTAGTTGCATCTTTGGTCTCACGAGGTGCCTGTCCAAGCAGAACTTAGCTGGGATTTCCCGGCGAAGGCATCGCCGCACCAGCAACGGACCGCGCGCCCGTAGCGGTCTGGACACTTAGGGAGTTTCACGCATCGGATTGCTTTAATCGTATTCAATCGTCTTGACCTTGAAAACTGCGAGAATCCACGTCAAGCCAGCTCTCCGTGCCTTCACCACGGGGAGCGGCACTTGTAATGCCTCCTCGGCTGCCTCTTGGAATGGTTCGCTGTGGTACTCTTGTTGCAAGAAGCAGAGCTCCCCCGGTACAGCAGGCATGCAGCCGATGGAAGACTTGGTCATTAGTAATTAATAATTAGTACTCGAACACATTAATGATATTAATGTGCACCGGTGAGCCAAGAAGTTGTGACTCCAACAAGTTTCTTGCCATTTTCACTTACGCACCTGTGTACAGCACTGCCCAGCTGCATTCTAAGGGCTCATGAAACTGTGTACCGGATGATTGAACGGCTCGGCTCGTATCTTCTAGACCAGGGAATAAATCATACGAACTTCAAGCAGTGCTTGCGACAGTGATGCATAAGTTGCCCTTCTGCGCACCCCACACAAACACACACACACACACACCGTGCCTTGAGCAAAGCCACACGCTCCTGCCCAAACAGCAACCCCACCGCAAGCAGGAAACCAGCTGGAATACATTGAAATTGGATACATCCATACGGACTGCGATGTCTTCGAGAGCAAATGCTTCATCCTCAAGTGCTTGTCGTTGGTGCTTTGCGTGTCGATATGATGCAGCTTCACATTTCAACATCGTAGGGGCAAAGCGGGTCTGAATTTCGATTATGCTTCTAAGCCTCAATCATTTCCTTGCCGCCTGGGCGCTCCGAACAGCTTCTAAGCCTCTAAGCCTATAAGCCTCTATTACCCCACCTGGCCGCTTGCACGCCTCTAAGCCTCTAAGCCTCTAGATCTCTATTCTTTGGCGCTGAGACGCTGAGGAGCTTAGGCGTTTATAGGCGCTTATGTGGATTTCTACCCCTGCCGGTGAGGCGCTGAAGCGCTTTGAGGCTGAGGCGCTTGTATACGCTGACGTGCTTCTAGACGCTGAAGCGCTTGTACACACTACCCTGGCCTTGAGCTTGGCTTCTGCCCCGCATCCAAGCATGTGACTGCTGAGCTGTGTTGTTTTTCTTTTGTGCACGTGCAGATGCGTTTAGGCGCTGAGGAGCTTAGAGGCACTTACGCGCCCGGAGACGCCCGGAGGCGCTGTTGGACCTGGGCGCTTACAGGCTTTGAGACGCCCAGGCGCTTTTAGGCGCTTAGGCGCTTCGAGGCGCTTGGGCGCTTTGAGGCGCTTGTAGGTGAGTGTAGGCTTTACAATGCACACATCGTAGGGGCAAAGCGGGTCTGAATTTCGATTACGCTTCTAAGCCACAATCATTTCCTTGCCGCCTGGGTGCTCCGAACAGCTTCTAAGCCTCTATAAGCCTATAAGCCTCTATTACCCCACCTGGCCGCTTGCACGCCTCTAAGCCTCTAAGCCTCTAAATCTCTATTCTTTATACTACCACTACCACTACCACTTCCCTACTACGGCTGCTACTGCTGCTACGACTACTACTACTACTACTACTACTACTGCTTCTTCTACTGCTTCTACTGCTACTGCTACTGCTACTGCTATAGTACTATTATTACTACTGCTACTAGTACTAGTATTAGTACATAGGAGCGCGGAGGTTGCTGAGGCGCGGGCTGGGTAGCTGACGGGCGCAGGTTGCTGACGCGCGGAGGGTGTGTAGCTGACGTACGGAGGTTGCTGACACGCGGAGGGGGGTAGCTGACGGGCGGAGGTTGCTGATGCGCGGATGGAAGCCTCTATTATAAGGCCTGGCCGCTGACACGCCTGCATAAGCCTCTAAGCCTCTATTCCTGTGCGCTTATACACGCTACGCCTTCAGGTGCTTATACGCTTTGATACGCTTAGGTGCTTTGAGGCGCTTAAACGCTTTGAGGCACTTGGACGCTTTGAGGCGCTTAAGCGCTTTTAAGCGCTTATAAGCGCTTTTAGGCGCTTAGGCGCTTTGAAACGCTTCAGCGCTTTGAAACGCCTCCAAGCCTCTAGGCCTTCGACCAGGCCCGGCCGCCGACACGCCTCTATAGGCCTTTAAGATCCTTTAAGCCTCTAGTACAAGGCCTGGCCGCTGGCACGCCTGTACAAGCCTCTAAGCCTCTAAGCCATAAGCCTCTAAGCCTCTAAACCTCTAAGCCTCTACTACAAGGCCTGGCCGCTGACACGCCTGTATAAGCCTCTAAGCCTCTAAGCCATAAGCCTCTAAGCCTGTAAACCTCTAAGCCTCTATTACAAGGCCTGGCCGCTGGCACGCCTGTACAAGCCTCTAAGCCTCTAAGCCATAAGCCTCTAAACCTCTAAGCCTCTATTACAAGGCCTGGCCGCTGACACGGCTGTATAAGCCTCTAAGCCTCTATAAGCCATAAGCCTCTAAGCCTCTAAACCTCTAAGCCTCTATTACAAGGCCTGTCCGCTGGCACGCCTGTACAAGCCTCTAAGCCTCTAAGCCATAAGCCTCTAAGCCTCTAAACCTCTAAGCCTCTATTACAAGGCCTGGCCGCTGACACGCCTGTATAAGCCTCTAAGCCTCTATAAGCCTCTATTCCTAGGCGGTTCGACGCTTATGCGTTTAGAAGCTTCTTGGCGCTTGCATACTCTTCTGGCCGTGCGAGGCGATGAGACGCTTAGAGGCTGAGGCGCTTATAGAGGCTGGATCGAAATAAGTGGTCCCGCCGGGCGCCTGCAATGCACATTTCGACACACATACAGTACTCCACGTGATGTGCGATGTTGGCGTTGACTTCGCCGATGTCGTCGCGTATTCTAGCATGCACCAACAGCTTCCCCGCCGATGAAGGTACATCGCATGCGTCATCTAGGCTCAAGTTGGCAAGTTCCCTTCTACCATCCCTTGCCTAAGCACCTCAACTGTCATCATGCCCGTTATATTCGAATCTGAGAAATTCGTGGCCTCGTGTGGCTGCTGGTGCACGGTATGCACATCTTCCGGACTTTTCAAATTTACTTGTGCCCCTGCCATTCCGGCCTGCCGCAGCCCATAGAGCAAAAGCTCGATCGTGCTTCTGAATTTTCGTCTTTTGTATGCTGTAGTGACACAGGAAGAACCCTCGACAAAAACACTTTGCCCATTAGATTTGCCATCGTATGTAGCCTTTGCAAGGGGAATAGACAAAGTTCATGCTGCTTTGTGTCCGGTTACAGGCAAAAATCTCTAAAGCACTCCTGATCGCTCATGGCCGACATGGACGGGTTGGAATGCGGATCCTTGGCGGGAAAGGCACTGTGCGGAAAACGAGGCATCCAGAGCAGGCTTGATCCGAACTTGACCAAGGCCATGGAATGCCAAGCTGCACTTACAGGCAGAGACCGTTCTGACCCTCGTCCCAGCCTTCGACCCTGCAGCCTCAGACCTCCTGCGGCTATGCTGGCAGGTCTTGCTTTAGGCTCACTAAATGAAACCCAACCATGGGACCGGATTGATGCGTCCCGTGGCAAACATCACAAGCTCGACGCGCTCAACTTGGCGCCGAACTCCGGCTATAGCTGCTTGGCGCTTCAACAACACTGCCTCGGCCCCAGGACACGGGCTCACGGACCAAATGGCAAAACAGCTTTGGTTTGCTGAACCTGCAGCATGCACATATCATCACGTGGTCTGCGCGTCACTAGTGTTTATAAGCGTTCACTACTTGAGGTCAAGTGTTGAAGCTCTCGGTAAAACAAAAGAGTTGAAGGTTTAGGTGGTTTTGTCGGCAGCATTCAGAAGTGAACCCATCAAGAACAAGTCAATTGGACCACTCACATGCACTAGATGCATGCATGACATCTGAACGGATAATACGGAAAATGATTATTGATGTGTGTGTGTATGTATGTATAGAAAAATATACATTCATATATACGTATATACATATATATACATATACATATTATATATATATATATACTCATATCTCTTCATATATATATATATATATATATATATGCGCTTAACATTCACATATATATATATATATATATGTATGTATGTATATATTCAAAAACCCATAAGTATTTATAAATATGAATATACATTCATACCTAGTCATACAAACTCATATACATACATATTGATACACAACCACATATATTCATACATCTATATATTCAAACATATCCATATACATTCGTATATTCATATATACACATCTATATATGCATATACATGCTCCATGTATGTGTATATATGTAGAAGATAATGCAGGTATTTGCTTCGTGTGAGCATTATCGAAAAACATTGAAATAATTGAGTTTCAATACAGTTGAAATGCTTGAACTGGGCCCCAGCTCAACTATTTCAACGATTGGGACCCCAAATCTGCTGAAATAACTGACGAAATTGAAACAATTTGAAAGTTAATGCTTGGAATAAAACATGAAATGGAACCCATTTAGCCTGTCCCGACCTCAAAACTTTCGAACTAACTGCAAGCATTGAAATAGGCACAAATACAAGTGTTTAGATCATTCCCACTGTTGGGATGGGGGGACAAGTGCCCCTAAGGGAAACAAAGGACACGATTTCAACTGCTTCAATTAGTTATTCGGGCCCCAACACGAGTGAACTAATTGAAAAGATTACTTGGCTTGGTGATAAACCCCTACCCTTAACCTTATGCTTTACTCCTTGGGGGCCCTTGTCTCCTACATTAATTCAAACGGTTGAAACAGTTCAACCGACTGCGGGTCATGCTAGTGTGCGACTAAATTCCGTACAAAAGTTGGTAATGAGGGCTGTCGAAGAGGCTCCAATATCATTACGGATGGGGTTGAAGTCAGATTATGTTAAGTGGAATGCTTACACTGGTGCCAGCAGGCGGATGAATCGTGAGGTCATTGTTCGGTCAACATGAGGGTGGCTGTTTTCAGTAAACAGTTTACTTTCAAAGCTAACTGGGAGGCTAGACTGAGGCCTCCGGCCTGTTCTTTGAAAACCTAGATATTCTTCGGCTCAAGTCTTCATTGTTGCGTTCTGGGAAGTCTGGAGGTTGTTGTCACGGTTCATATTGGGGTCACCATTGGTGCCAATATCTAGCATACTGCCAAGGTTAGCGTTAGGGTCAACGTCGTTTTTTCGGTCGACGTTGCTTTTCTTGGTCGACGTTGTTTAAAGTCGAAGTTTACATTGAGGTATATTCTCAATACGATCCGTTGATTGAGACTAGGGTCCCTGATGTTGTAAATGTTGCGGCCAATACCCCAATACCGGTCTTAGAATATTGATGTTGACATCTACGGGTCTGTACCACCACCTTCATCTTCATCATCGTGATCATCTGCACCGATATGGGCTTGACTACAGGCTATGTGAGTAGTGTGTCATCAGGTGCTAGTACTGTATACATAGACGTGTTCATGCCTTGCCTTGAAATTCCACTGATACACAAATTTGATGCGGTTGCATGCCATGCAGCAATATGCACGGAAGCACGGCTGGATAGCATGGATCCTACGAGCTTTTCGAAAGGAGCATCCGGCAAAAGGCCTGCAGATATGAAAGTAGTTGGAGAAGGAAGCCTATAGAACAACGATATATCCAAAACTTTTTGGACAAAGGGTCTTGTCCGGGCATACACGGTAGCTAATCTGCAAGTAACATCGTTGCTTCATACACTACTGGGCTCATTCAGAGCATATATGCACTTAGACATACATGCCCATGTTTCTAAAAACACTTATATATATATATATATAAATATAATTATGTGTGCGTGGGTGTATGTTTCAGGACG
Source organism: Symbiodinium sp. clade A Y106 (assembly GCA_003297005.1). Taxonomy (NCBI): domain Eukaryota; class Dinophyceae; order Suessiales; family Symbiodiniaceae; genus Symbiodinium; species Symbiodinium sp. clade A. The sequence goes on from BGNK01001057.1 coordinate 151,574, forward strand.
ACTAACCTTTGATTGGCACATGAAACTGAGACACTACTCCTGGCGCTTCCTTTCTGGGCCACGTCCGACTTGCCAGCTGCATGTCACTTGATGCCCAAAGCTTCAAGAGCGTACTCCTCACAGTCGTCGATGTCCTTCTCCTCGATCTTGGAGGTGCCCATGGGGTCGTATTGACTCTTTGTGAACTTTACAACGACAACACCCTTTTCTTGGTTGACGGTATACGTTCCCAGCTTGGTCGTGCTAAAGCCACCCGCCCAGCAAGACGTGCTATCTATGAGCTGAGCTGTGAAGTCACGTTTGAGGACCAACTTCACGTTACGATATTCCTTCTGGCCGCATCTCTGATCGTTCAATCCACACCAGCCATGGAGGCTCTGCAACTGCAGCTGGGGCTTGGGGGCTGAGAGCTTCTTCGATTTCAGTCTTCTGCTGGCTTTGGCCTTGAGCCAAAATGGCCACAAAAGTCGTCCACCATGGCACACCTGATAGACCGAGGGGGGCCTGGGATGGCAACATGAAGCTCAGCTCCCGACACTTAGCAGCGAATGCGCTCGCGGATCGGGGAGCGACTGGCCCAAAGGTTTGAAGTGACTTCGATGATGGAGCTCTTCAGTTCGTCACTGATAGAAATGATAGGACCATTCCAAGCTCTTCAACTCTATGTTGATTGATTCAATGAAGCGAAAAGGAATAGCCTGAATCAGGGGTGGCAGTAGCAGGCCTGGGGGCTGGGAAAGCAGCGAGCCATTAAAACCAGCTAAACGAAACCCAGACATCGTGATTCGATACTGTTGAAAGGGCCAGACGATTATGGTGAATCCCAGAAAGTTGGAACATGGCTTTAGGAGGATTAGTGCTAGGATCCCTTATACTTTACCTTAAGGGCATGAGGATAGTCATGTTCCAACTTTCTGGCTTCTACTGTACACTGTGCTTCACACCGCAGGGTTCGCCATCAGTCTCGAGTGCAAAATCAGAATCAGCAAGGTGGCCAAGCATGAAAACAATGAGTGGATGTGAGTCTGTAATAGAGCGTCGCAGTGGTTTTCTGTGAGTGGTCCTGTCTGCGACGTTGAAGGGTTGTCGGTGCTTTTGGACGTCCTATGATTTTTTGCGGCTGTTGCAGCACAAAGGCTGTCGGACCGACAGTGCACAGCCAAGACAAGTTACAATGATAATGAAGGTGTGTGTGTGTGTGTACATATATACATATATATATAATAAATACCTGCCTCTTCCATGCCCGCAGATAGCAAAAGGCAGCATGTTGACGCTGTTCGAAATGAGGCGCTACTGAAAACCCAGCGGCACCATAAAGTTCAGGAAAGACAGCACCGTCACCAGGAGAATGCTCAAGCCTGGGCAAGGACTCCAATTATCGGTTTGCTTACTGGCAGGGTGATTCATGTGGACATGTGTCTAACTAAGCATCTGTATGCAAAAAAAGTATCCTTGTCACTATGAACGCATGTTCAATTCTGACCTTCGATCTGTACACAACCGTGCTTCTGCATTTGCTAACTTTAGGTCTTCGAGATGCTTTCAGTAGCACTGGCAGTTCACTGTCACGTCTCGGCCTGACGAGGTGGGGCATCGACTTGTACGAGCATGTGACATCTGTTCCGGCAACGACTATCGCTGCAGCGACCTCGCATCCATCCTGTGCTCTTCTGTCGCATGTCGCATGCATGAGCCAGCTACGACCCATGAGACACAGATGCGAGGTATATTAAAATCTCGTACTGTCTTTCTTCATGAGAAACCCATACCATTTCCGCAGATGTGCCTTGGCTTGCTTGATTGCACGTCGTCAACCTGTTCCGTACTTGCTGAGTCAAGTACACACAGGTATTGGCCTGTGTGCAGGAATTTCACAGGTGTGTCGCGTGGTGCCGAGAATGGTGCAAGGAAGAAGGCTTGTGGCGGTTTGACTGTCCCTGATGCGGGTCGGATCCCGCTGTCCCGCAATGTGTTGTACCTGAATACGTACAAAATGTCTGAATTGGGCACTATCTCTCGTTCTTTCTTTGCATGACCATCGGCCATAACACGCATGTTGGACAGCTCCACTCTCGAGCTCATCATGGCACAAATCCTGGCTGTACGCCCTGCTGAGCACAACTCTTCTCTTGGTATCTTTTCAGCTCGCCTGACATCGTCCGACGCTTGCCCACTCAGACACTAAGTCATATGGTCACTGTCGGTTACCGACAAGACCTCCAGGAGATTTAGAGGATTCTACGCACCTCCGTGGTCCGGCTGGAAGCTGTGATGGCCAGGGCTCAGTGATTGAAACGTCATGTCAGCCAGCTCTACCCGACTTGCCACCTACCGCTTTGAGCACAGTCCACACAGGAAAAACCAGGCGTCTCTCTCGCGTGGTCAACATCCGAAGGTGCTGCAGCAGTGGTAGACTGTTGCTGTACGGTGCCTCCACTGCCCCTCGGAGAGCACTCTCGCATGCAGGGTGCTCTTGTGGGGCGTAGGGTACGCAAACACGAACGTGCCCGAGGGTGAGGGGGAGGGCAGAGGGCAAGAAGGCTCTCGCTGCTTACAAACCCGAAACATCTGTAAACAAAACTATTCCGAAGCCGAAAGTAGCTAAGTAGGCTTGAAGGGTTGCACATGGCAAATCATGCTGCATGCCCCGTGCCAGCAATCTGAAATGAGGCCACCGGACAACTGCAAAATTACTTCCGAGACATGAATACGATGAGAAAGTGTGGCCAACAAGGCCTGAGGAAATGGAGCCGAACCTCACGTGTCCTCATGCGGGAATAAACGTCCCAGAGATACTGGGAGCGAGTGGAAGCCTTGAGGCGCCTGCAGGGGGCAGAAACTCGGGGTTGAAGTTCGAAGTGTGACCTACCATGTGGGCGATACCAGTGTGCTACAATGGAACGGCTCGGCTTGCAGTTCAAGTTCCGGACTTTGCCAACCACTGCCGATCCCCTTCTTACCTCCCAAAAACGATAGCTGGTACTCATTCCGATCCTGGTTTCTGATCTCCAAGCATGCCGCTCCGGTTCCCGCCTTGTTGCTGGGCGACTTGTCATTCATGTTCATCGGCTTCCTCTTTGAGATTTGCTGCGGCACCTCCATGCCCTTGATCTTGCCTTGGCAGGAGCAAGGCTCAGGCAGCTCAAGGATCGAGGTTCCCTGTCGCCACCGCAAAAGCAATGCTGAAGGTCCTACAACACATGCGCATAGTCAAATGCAAGTTAAAACCCAAGGTTCGAGAAAGAGAAGGAGAGCCAGAGCGAGAGCAAGCGAGCACGGTGGACTTTCAAAGCAGGTACCCCGTACACGCAGCAAAACTTAAATTGTGCTCAGCACGATCTCGTGGCTAGGTAAAGTCAAGTCGCTGCGTAGGGCTTCGTGAAACTCCACCCACTCCTGCACATCGAAGTGACCGAGGCAGCCGACACATGCCAGAATACTGCTGCTTCATCTTTCTCTCTACAATGAGAAGCATCACAACCGTAGTGGAATAAAGCTTCGCAGACTGCAGCTTTTGAGCATGTCAGAATTGCAGCAAGGTCTAAGGCTTCCACCCAACCCAAGCGCAGCTCGCCCTCCAACTTCATCTCTACCGTCTCGAAGGGCTTGCAAGCAGGGAGTCCTCCAACTCTTCAAGTCTTCCCTAAAAGAAGCTTTCTGCCTATGGCCCAGGACTTGCAAGGGCGGGTCAATCTACATAGCTTCGGCCGAGAGTCCGCAGTGGGTGAAAGCACGCTCTGCAGAACTCCCAGACTGGACCTAAAAGTGCAAAAGCCGCGGAATTCAAAGGCAGCAGGGGGTGGCCAGGGGCTCGGGGGTGGGGTTTAGGGCATGCTGAGGTCAACAGTGCATTCGCCTAGCTTTGCAATGCACTTGCTGACAAATCCAAAACCGGCGCAGTCTGCAGATTGCATGAAGGGATGAGCAACGACTGGTCATCACTGGTCGCACTCTGCAATAAGTCCCCCACACATCCTTCACACGAACTTCACAAGGAAGCTGCAAACTAACCTAGAACCTCGGACCCAGCCATGTCCCATCGCAGTGAAGCTTCGTTCAGGCGGATGTGGCTCGTCTCGTAGACTGCCGGCAGCCCAGGGTAAGATGCAGAGTCCAGCTCTTCAATGAAGCCTGGGCACCACACGTGTGAACGCCAGTGCACAGGCTGCTGCACTCTTCTTCAATTTTCTCTCTGCGACTTGACTGCATGTTGTACCCCGCGGCACCCAACTTTGGTTTCCTGTTTTTTTGCTGAATAGGGCCATATAGGGCCCCGTCCTTCGAGCAGGCTTGGGGTCGTCGGGGGCAGAGTATGGGCGACGAAGCCGCCACCCAATCGAAGCCTCGACTTCCATCCTGAAAAAGCAACCGTCTTTGTCATGAAAAGGTTTTGAGCCCAGAGACTGACGTCCTCCTGGGGGCTGTGGACCAGACCCTCGGTTCCTTCACCGACGTCCACCTGATTTGCGGAACAATTCAAGCACACATGCCCATTGCTGGGTGTCTCTGCATTTCTCTATCCGTCACACTATATTAGATACTTTTGTTGAAATGCTTCAAGATACACAACTACTGAAAGGCAGGTGAACTGAGCTTTCTATGCTACTGCCACCCGTGCCAGCTGAGCTCAACGCTACAAACCTCTCTGCATCATTGCAAATCGGCCAATATTGGTATGCTGATGACCTACAATGGCCTCATTGAAACGACTGCCACCGACACCAACAGCAGACAAGAATCGTGAAGTTCTTCTCGGATTCCCCGGATGGCCGCGTGCAAGGCAGAATGATCTGAGAGGGCCTTGAGCGTCTCCAAGGGCAGTGGGCTGAGACACTTTCGGGTCTTGCGGGTACTTTCCCTTCGCTCTGCGGGGGCCTTCTTCTCCGCGAGGACGGAGCGATGCTCTCGGCGCATTCCGTTGGGGAAGATCTTCATGCGCTCCACCAAGACCTTTCCGCAGTAGGTGATCCTCAGCAGAGCGCGTAGCCATGCTTAGCCTCTGCGCCCGGAGGCTACGCCTAGGCCTGGCCGACGACTCCATCCTTTTAGCCAGGCATCTGGACGAAGACAGGCTCCACCAGCCTCGGTGCACTCCGATTCCGCATCTGCCAATGACGCCAACGAGCAATGTGCCGCTTGGTCCGAGCACGACTGTCACTACAGGCTGCCATCGCCCATCGAGGTTGAGAGTCTTTGTAAGCACTTTCAGACAAGTGGCCGGTAGATGCGCCTCGGAACTAGCTTGGTGGAGCTTCCGTGGCTCTAGCCTATGCTTACCTCGCTTACGTCTTGCTTTAAATTTTTAAATCACAAGGATGCCGGACAGGGTCCGAGCTGGCCGATATCGGGCGAGCTAGCCCCCAAGGTGAAGTTCATCTTTTCTGGACCAAGGGACTTCCTGTTTGCGACACGAAGAGAGCAGGATCCTCGCAACGTCTCGGAGCAACTTCAAATCTTGACACTTTCCGGCCCCAAACTGCTCGGCTACGGCACCCATCCCGTCCCCGACTTCAACAGCCCCAAACCACCCTATATAAACCCTAAACCCTAAATCCGAAACCCTAACCCGAAACCCCAAAAAAGTGCTCCGGCCGCCGAACTTCAGTCCTTCGCGCAGCTCCCGGAGCAGAGATACCACGGGCTTGGCGTGCTGATCTCCCCAGGCCCTGGAGAGGACAGGGTGGCTCTTTAGGGGGCCGCTTTAAGGCTCCCTTTTTAGAAGGATGCCGGATTGTGGGGACCGAAACAGGGGAGAACTACCCATGAACTTCACGAACATACCCGGAAAACCATTGGTGAGACAGGGTGAGTTCGCCTCGTCAGGCGTTGCCGACAAGAAAACCTAACGCTCCACCCCCAACCTTGCCACATTCTGATACTAACTGGCTAATTCTATTTTTTGCTAACTCTGCACATATTGGTTTGATGAGTATAACTGCCAGTTTACTGGCGGAAGCAGGCCAGGGCGTTAGTTTCCTCGTAGATCCTTCAAAGTCTGTCCCAGGCGCGATGTGTCAATGCCGAAGTTCTTCAAGAGGTCGCACAAGGCCTATGAGAGGGCTGAAACCACACTCTCCTGAAATACGGGCCGTATGTATGACTGGAAATCAGATGGCACGATGAGTGAAAAGTCCATAACACGACTACAAACTCCAGTGACCCCTGCGACTCGCATAACAGTGGCTCGGGGCATTGTAGAAAACTGAGACTGCAAAGTTGCTCAACTCCGTGTTTGGGAGACAAACAGTTTCTGCCGGGTGCGCATCTTGCCCAAACACTCCCAGCCAAATCCAAAGCGTGACCCTAAATAAATGGCCAACGCCAACACTTCAACACGGCCCCAGGCCCCACGGCCCCACGTCTAAGCAAGGCATCAAGTCCCAACCCACCGCCTGCTCGCTGCTGGGGCATTTCATCACTTGATCCCCGGCCAACAGGAGCTTCGGGAGCGACAAGCATGCCATAGCAGGCAGCGTCAGAGAAATTCAATCAGCCTTCCTTGACATCCTCTTGCCTCTTGAACTCCAACCTGTCGATATACTCACTTTGGTAGGGCATCATGAAACAAGGTAACCAGATCTATCTCTTGCTCATGGCCTTCAGCTCGCTAGTAGACCGTGATTTGAAGCCCTGGCCGCTGCACGGCAAACCAGGCTTGGGCCGAAGCTGCAGAGAGCGGAAACCTCCCTGAGCGGACGGGCTCCGAACGCTGGTACAGTACCCCGAATGCACCTTCTATGAAGATGCGGCTGTGATCGTAGAAACCTGTACAGTAGAGCTATTGCACTCGGAGATGCGGCTGAAGAGGCGGCAGCTGATTCAACCGCGACAACATCATCAAGAACAAGAGCAGTACCGACAACAAGAGCAAGCAAGACTTAGCAAAAAACAACCAACAAAACAACGGCAAATCTTAGCGGGCAGGGACCTGCAAGGTGCTTTTTGCCACCCCATTGAAACCCCCCTGTGTCCTAGTCCTCGTCCCAAGGCCCCAACTGAAGAAGTACCAGTGGAGACCTGGCACGAAAATTCAATTCCGGTGCCAGGCTTGATGCGGTGCTGGCATGAACGAGACGATTGAATGCCCTGTCTCCGGGCAACCATGCAAGAGAAATGCCGATAGTCTTAGAAAGCCAAAAGCAGGAGAGCGGACTCACACAAACTTGTGATGGGTGCACTTCTGCCCTGAATTCTCTGGCGTTCAGCTGCTCTTGGGGGGGCTTCGCGGTGCCAGCAGCGCCCAAAGACACGAATCGCCGAGCCTCGGAGCGGCTTTGGCTCGTCTTCTTCCACCTCTTCGCGATCGTCAGGTACATCTTGTACACCTGGTGCAGTTTGGATGTCCCTGCTTCTGTGATTCTTGGGTGAAGTTTCGCATGCGGACGGACCAGCAGACCAGCACCGCCAGAGGGACCCTCCCAAGCCCCAGCACCGTCGATCGCCTCGCCGCCTGCCCCGCGGCTTCCGCCGTGCACGGCTCGGGCGCATGCCTCTGTGCGATGTCGAAGTCGGGGCATCGTGTCTCAAACGGGCGCACTAGCACGGGACAGGCTTCCTGCTCACGCAATCACTTGATCAAATCAAGAGTCCCTTCAACACACGGAAGCTGCGGGATGCGACTCAGCAGCTGATCGGTTCACAAGATGGTCGGTCAGGGTCGGTAAGAGCTTGAATTCCAGTTTTTCTTCGAGATCCGTCCACAGATGCTCTGCGAGTTGGCAGACCAGTCCCGTTGAGCTCTGTGGAGTCAGAATGCATAAGACTTGAGAGGTTACCAAGTTACTAGTAACGAGGCACCGAGGCAGCTGGGCATGATTGAACATGATGGAACTCTTCAAATTGGGGGGTGGAGGTGGACCAAGTTGTCGGCGGAGACAGGGAATCGTCACAACGAGCGAGTGTACTTGGCAGGGGTATGTTAGCAGCCGAGTTCACGAGATCAGGCAACCTTCCATGGCTGTAAGGGCTACACATACGTGTTGGCTCTACTGCATGTGCTTCTACAGTAGTTGCAGCAAGATCGACAGCAATTGGACCACAAAGCTCAGGCAGGACTGGCTCTACTCACGCTGCTTCCCGGACGGGGGCGACTTGGAGTACAACGTCAACTTATTCTGAGGCTCAGTCTCTGAGGAGGCAGAGCGAGCACACCCTCCCTGATGGTGATGCTGGCACTAATGTAACCGGTAAGTGCCAAGTTCAACAGGTTCTTGCGACGTCTTACGCTAACCGGTGTCCGATATGGCAACTACTTTGTTCTCCTTGCACCTATGCTGCACTGCTCGCTGCTGACCTCTTCAAGCGCCTGCTTTGTACATCTCCTCCCTGGCCCGGTGGCGGCCCCGTCTGACCATACATGCCCGGTTTAGTGATACGTGTCGGGCCTGTGGGTCAAAGCGTCACTTCTTCGCAACAAGCGCCGTGCTTGTGCTGCTAATGGCAAGCAGCAATTCACTAGCAGTCAATGAGGCTTCGGCAGCAAGATCTTGTCAAAAACGATGTGCTGCGGCAACACTATGCGACGGTTGACACGACATCTCGTGTTGCATAAGCCTCTGTGCCCTTTCGGCATGGTTGGAATGGAAAGAGCTATCGGGTGATCGCGTTGGATGGTCTGAGGTGTCCCATCGTTCTCGAAGAACTGCGTAATTAGCGCTAAAACCAAAGAACATCTCATCTGCCTGTCAGGATCAGAACGAGTTTGCCACGTGACAGCCGCTCTTTCCGTGCCTGTGAAACACTCCTAGGACATCTGCACAACATCCTTGCGTTTCGAATAAAAGTTTGGGTTGACGTTCTGTACAATCACTACCTTGCAGCCGGAAGGGCAGCGACGACTGACAGCCAAAGCCACCGACAGGCCACTTGGGTACACTAGGGTACTGGATCGCATCAAAAGAGGGAGCGATTGTTAAGCAATAACTACCTTTTATCAACACCCTCTGTCCATTTTCATTGAAAGCTCGATGGCACCAGGCCGACGCTGCACCTAGCGACAAACGGCGGCGTTATCGTCGAGACCACCATGCATTCTGCATCATCCATGGTGGCTGGATGCGAAAAGGCATGAAACTTAAGAATGCTGGGATGAGCCCCAGGCACCGTTACAAAACCAACTTGCATTATGTTGGGTTTCCGACCATCTGAAGCCTCTTTGTTCATGAGCCCTTCCTCGTTGACCTGATGCTCGGAGACTTCAGAAACAACCCAAAACCTTAGAAAAAGGAACTCGTCGGCTCCGGGGACCATCCGACCCTAAGCCCTAAACCTCCCTCTCACAGAACTGACGCAACGAGCTCGTCCACTCTCAGCCTGTCTGCAGCCACCTGGCAAAAGCTTCAGCTCCGGCTGGAGAGTTAGGGGGAAACTGGCTCTAACAAAGGCCGGCCACGTTGTGGGGCGTCTGACTCTGGTCCTCCACGATGTAGCTTCCTTCAGCAACCGTAACAACTCCTCCTTCCTGTGCAGCTCTTATTAACACCCTCCCGCCGCATCGTTCTGTCAACGGCCTTCGCCCGCCTTGCACTTTACCACGCCGCGCCATCCTCCAGCAAACGCATGGCTGGAGGGCCAGAAAGGTGAGGCTCCAGGGGGTGGACATGGACATGTCACTGTCATGGACGGTCCTTTTCCGGAGCTGTCAGAAACTTCCACAGGATCTCCAGGGATAAAGCAGCCGGGCCCTTGGCTTGCGGTCTGCGGGCCGCGGCTGCTCTGCCAGCAAGAGCAGCGAAGAGCTGCGCGCATCAGCACGACTCTTACAGTAGGGGACCGTAGTTAGACTATGTAGAAAAGGCAGTTGTGCTGCAGTCTGGGTGGCTGCTATCCACGACCACCACCCAAGGGTCCGCAAAGGCCGCCTCGGCAGCGGCTGCGGAAGCCGCATCTACCTGCAGAAGGCTCTTGAAGCGACTCGACACATTTCCTCGTGGCGGCCGGATATCGGATGTCCCCGCCTTCGTCGGCTCGGTGCCCAAGCTCCTCGGGCCCGAGCCTCCTCCCAAGTCGAACTCTCAGGCACGAGGTGTAAGAATGAGAACCAAAGGATTCTCGATCCCAATCCTTGGAGGTGGGACCACAGCGAGCCCAACGCCATGCCAGTCCCCGTCAGCACCAGCCGGCCACCAAAAAGGCCTGCCTCGGTAGGGGCACGAAGCCTCTGAAGCCTCTGGCGCCGTGCGAAGTGGCACCAGCCCCGGGGAAGATCTGATTCGTTGCACACAACTGCAACCCAAACTGAAAGCACGACACTTTGATCCAGTCCCTGAAGAGTTGGTCACGGAGACAACTTCCAACACAAAATGAATCGTTTGCCGTTCGAGTCGCGTGGCCACCGACCTTCACCAGCTCACCTTCAGCCCGCAACAACTGCAGAAGATCATTTGCATTCGGCCGGCACGGAGGGCAAAATGTCAAGAGCGACAGTCCGCGAGGGTGTGTGAACAGGCCACAAGATTGAAGCGAAGGAGAGGGCAACTGATCTCTTGACAGAGCGCTTGCGGCCCGGTGTTCGATTGCTGCGGTTGCAACTGAACCAAACCGGAGTGGAGGAGGATAACACCCCGGAATCTTGAGCCGAGGGCGCAGGTACACACCAAGAGCTGTGACGATGCCAGCGCTGGTAGCTCGCGCACCTCTTGGGTTAAACTTGCACATACCACTTGCCTTAGACTTGGAACTTCAACTTGGAATGACTTGGACGTGGTTCAACGCTTTCGGCTGTAAGCAATCAGGACTGAAGGATCCCCACGCAGGGTAGTTTTACCGACTGCAGCTGCTCGGGTAGAAACGACATGTGTGAAGCAGGCCATCTTGCCAAACAGCAACACGTCTCTGTCAGTCTCTGTGCACTTCCCTGATAAACAAAACTTCTCCTCCCAACATTATCCCGCAAAGACAAGAAGACAAGCTGGATCATTCGTCGGCGGCGCGCGGCGGATGCCACATCGAAGCCAAGACTCCGCCTGCAGCGTTTGTTAAGACAGGATCAAGACTAGAACCTGCATGATCGGGGAATCATCACAAGACGATGGAGCAGCACTTCCCAGGATCCAAACATCCACGGTTGCCCCCGCGGTACGAAGCAGAACAAAAGTTTCTGGACTTCAGGTGTGGCTCAGAATGGGGAGTTGAGACTTCCCTTGTGTGCTCACGAACACTGGGATATGAGGCCATCGCCGGCACTGGCTCATCGGAGAAAAGATCCAGAACGCAGTTCATCTGACACTCTTCGCCTGGGAGATCCAGCCGATTCATTGCATTCGTTTTTCCCTAGCTCCTGCGTGAGACTGAGCCCTACTTTACCTACAGCCTTGCTGGGATGCTGTATCCATTCCTGTCCTACTTGCAGGCTTGCTAACATATCGAAACTTGAACCTCACCCATTTGCCCGTCGGACTCTTCACGTGCCCGAAGCTTGGCAGGGTGCACTAGCTGGCGAGAGAAAGCTCTGTTTGCTAGATAAGCTGTGCTAAAGCTCCTCCTTGGAGGAAGGGCCTCGTCAGACAGAAATTGACTCAGTCTGCCCAAACCGGAGCCCTCATCCCCCACTTCACGACCCATGCAAGCAACCTCATGCCGGATAACCTCGATGCACTCAAGAAGCTCGAGGCTCCAGCCCTTCTCCCGACAGGGCCCAAAAGTTTCCTGCTCCGGTCATTTCATTTGCAGCAAAGCCTCAATACCAGACATCGTCCGCGTCAAACCAGCCAGAATTGCTGTACTCTTGACAGCTTTCCTGGGCTGGGGTTGATGTGCTGTGTTTCTGTGGCTCTGCATCTGGTTATTCTAGTCTGTGTGTATGGCACAAACGTCCAAAATCAACTAACACGATGCCATTTGCGTAAACTTGCTGTACCCAGCGTCACATTTCCGATAGCCAAAGAGCCAGAGCACGGATGCTTTCGCCATGCACAAATCCTCGGACAGCACGGCTCTGAAAAGTATGTGCTGTTATTCTGCAAAACTAACATTAAACGCCCTCGCACTCTGAGTAGGAATCAAAAACCCAAAGAGACAAGCTGACGCCTGACCCATCCAAAGCTCTGCTTGAATCGGCTCCGGTCACTGATTCGGATTCCAGTTCGTCTCCCTAAAGGCTTAGTAAATGCCCACCAACGCTGCCTGGACCGGGCACCTCTCAGAATTTCTGCCGGGCCGCCCGTCCGGACAGTGCAGGGACGGTCGGGATGGAGGGGACGGGGGTGCGGAGGGGGTGACCCAGGGGAAGGGAGGGGTCAGGGAAGGGGAGGCAGAGCCGCTGAAAATGGCCGCGTGCGGATTGTGCTTTGGCACAAACAAAAGTTTGGATACACGATATGAACTCAGAGCATCTCGAAGCCACTTTTGTGCAATCTGCCTGGCTCTTGGAGATTCTAAGGCTTTCCCTGAATCTGCGGAATCTGCGGTTCGAGTGAGCAGTAATAAAATACTTTGAAACCTGCAAGTGTCCGAAGAAGAGCCCGAGCCACACCCGAACCCCGTAGATGCTCTCCCGGCCTGGTTGCGCAGGCAATGTCCCCAAGGCTTCCAAAGACTCAGCTCGGAAGCAGGAGGCGAGGGCTCGGGAAGCTCGGGAAAATGCCGGACCTGGCTTGAGAAGTCGGCTCCCTGATCTGCGGCCACGACCACATGAATGCAGCAGAGGGCGCCGCAGGTGAAGCTGCACGGCTTGGGGCCCTAGCTGCTCGTACATAAGTGCTGCTACGATGTGATATGGTGTGGTTGGATGTTCTACGATGACCGCGAACGCTGCCCGGATGCGGACAGGGGCCGAGGGTTTTCTGTGGATGTGCTGGTGTCTGCTCATGTGTATGCCCCAGTGGATCTTCAAGCTTCATGCTTTCATCGGTTGGCTGATCTGGCTGACGGCTAATATTCCGCTCCCTGCAATGATGGCCACATTGCCCTAAAATTCATGACCACTTGAGGATGGAGAATGAGGAAGGAGAGAATGCAGATATATGCAGTTCAACAGCTTGTGTTTCTGGCTCCCGGTAACCAGGGCACTCGGGCTAGCTGTCGGACGGTGCTGCTTTTTCGCCGCGCACCGCACCATGAAGAACATCATCTCCTCCTTGGCTGCAGGTTCACGCGTGCTTTCAGTTCACGCCAGCATTCCTTGAAGTCTGGCTCGAAATCACCGCTCGCATCGAGCAGAGAATGGATGGGACCAACATCTGGTTGCCTAGCGGCTGGGTAGACCAGCATGCTGCGCCGAAATGAAAACGCCGGACACCGGGTCGGGGCAGTCGGTGCGCAGACAGAGCCGCGTGAGGACCCTGCCTTTCTAGCCACTGTATTCGCTACATGGTTGGCGCACACAGTCTGAGATCGGCATTGCATTGTGCGGCTTCTTACGGTTTGCTGCGCCGATGGCCTGAGAGACATTACATTCGCTACAAGCGACTGTTGCTAGCTGGGGTACTCGTGAGCTTGGTACCGCTTTCTCTGACCATGGCAAGCTGCTGTGTGTGCATAGTGCATGTAACAGGACACATGCGCAAACTAGACGCAAACTAGCAGTTTCCATCTGCAGTATTCCAGCAGAGGGGTTCGCATCACTTGCTATTTAGTGGCGCAGATGGACCCAGAGGCCCCAAGCGTGACAGCAGCAGCTGCGATCAGAAGCATTCATGGATGCAGGAGGTGATTGTGCTAGATGGAAAAAAGCCTTCAACTCCAGCTTAGAAAATCAAGAAAGACCCACATGCCACCCCGCATGAGCACCTGCTTCAAAGCCACGGCTGCTTTGCGCAACTTGTTCAAGTCTTTGTCCTAGGCAAGTGCCGGCTTTGTCGGATTCAGAGCACACGCGAACATACTGTGCTGTAGGAACCTCTGGGCACGAACGCGAGCATCAATTCAGGAAAACCGCGCCTGGACAGCTCCATTGGCACCCAGAAGGCAATGCGGGCTGCCACGGCCTTGGGCAGGCGGCCACTCGTGGAGGGATCTCACCCGCACAAACTCAAACCAAAGCTGTTCCTGGTGATTGAAAACTCACAACCCAGATATGCTACAAACGGCTTTCCTGCTTTGAGGGCAAAACCGTCACCCGACCCAAACGGCCCCTGTTGGTCTTGTGCCGCCGTCGGGCTCGCGGCTGTCAAGCAAGTCAGAACACAGATCCAGCCTTCGTCGCCGCTGCGCCAGGCACATCCCAACACTCCTGCCACTGGCTGCAACAGCACGGAAGCGGCTTGGCTACCCGAAAAGTGCAGCCCCACTCCCGCACGTCCTCCCCGACAGGCGTGCCGCACCCTTCCGGCCACGGTAGCCTAGCACGGGGGTTGCTGCATGACTACAGGCGCACGAAATCGGGGAACCTGCAGAAGTTGACGAACGTGGCCCCCCCCCACACTTCATACTGTAGCACAAGTCTGTGCATACCCTTTGCTTACATCTGCTCTGACTTCCGACCAAGGCAAGCCGTAGCTGTAGCCTGGAAAGCCTTCAGACTCCTGGTTTGCCCCAGGGCCAAAGCCCCAAGCCCGTCCCTGCTCCCAATCGGGAATCATGCCACAAATTCCCCCAATCACCCAATGTCGATATCACTTTTCACCCGGCTCCGCAGCTAGGCCAGGCGGCGAAGCAGACAGGTTTGGTCTTTGGCCCTAAACTGCAGCCATGCAGCCACACCTTTCCGAAGCCAGGGCAGCTCCGAGTTGGGCTCTTCCGCCCAGCTGGCAAGGGCCTGGCTGCTACGTCACAACGGGGCCACTCCTTCTTCCTTCTGATGCCAAGGCCTCTGCAAGCGCAGGGATGTTCTCCTCCTCCAGGGCTCTGATGACCCGCTGACAGGTGGTCTCAGATGCATCCTGAGATCCAGCGAAGTGACAACAGCTGCAGACACAAGCGCTGGGAAATCACACAGGAAGCGAGCGATGCAAGGCATGGAGTCAGAGAAGCTCGGTCTCTGAAAAAACAGATCATCTAAATTTCATGGTTTTAAAACAATCTTATCCGAGAAACAAGGCTGGAAATCAAGGTTTTTTGAAGCTTCAAGGGCTCTGCAGACTTGGGGGACATGACAGATGCGTTCGCCAAGCATCGATGGCACTCCGTGCAGCCCATGCTGCAGCTGACATGTTGTCGAAGAGTTCATAATCGTTCCTGGGAGAAGAGATGGCTTTACGGCGTCTCTGTGTTGTTCCCGAGCCGAGAGGCAGGCCCGGGAGGCCGGCGCCTTCCAAGCGGAGGCCGAGGGCTTCGGCCGCCTCCAGCAAGCAGCGGCCGAGCGCGTGCAGCGCGTGGGCGTGGCTCCAGCCTCGCGGCATGGCGACACAATTTGGTGTGACGTGATGCTACTGGTCGAGACACAGTCAAGCCTCCCGCCTTCAGGCTGTGGCGGTAGAAACCCGTAGCTGAAGTCGTCCTTGCAAGAGCAAACACTGCGAGAATCGGCGCAACAATGGGTGGGGATGGATCTCATGAACTCATGATGACTTATGCCTTGAAAACTTCATCTAGTGACTATTCTAGTGTCCCCGAGTCTCTTATATACCAGGTCAGTCCTCAACAGGGGAATGCCTCATCGAAAACCTGGGCTGCCACGAATGAACGGTTGCTCCAGGAAGCATGGCAAGGCTTTCAGGCAAGAACACGCTGACTACATGCACGAAGCTTTGCGAGTTTATTGAGCTGGCCCCTTCCCCTTCGTGGCGGGAGAGAAGCGTACAGGCCAGAACGCCATGCGGACGCAAGGCACGCAGCGCAGGCCTGCAGAAGAAGGTCCCAGCTTGCAGCGGCACTCAGAAGCCTTCGAAGAACTGCCCTTCCGTTCCGGGCCGGGCACCTGAAATGCGAAGCTCGGGAGGCCAGGCAGCCTCGGCGAAGCGCGGCGAAGCGCGGCGAAGCGCAATGAGAGTTTGGAGGCAGCCGCTGGCTTCGCTCTGGCCTGTGTAGTCCAAGAAGAGCAGGTCCAAGGCTCCGGAAACTTCACTCGAGCGCAGGAAGTCCTCGGCAGGAAGCCCCGAAGAAAGGCCGCGGGATCCCAGGCTGCAGAGATCAACGGATCAACGGGGGCGTCCGGTCCTGTACTCGACCGCACCAACTGGAGATCCCACGATCTGACCTCGAGGAACCAGAACGAACAAAACGATGCTTTTCAGGACCACGGGAGCCCGATGTCCCGCAGTGTCTCCGTGCCGAATTTTTTGCAACGGGGGGCAGAGCTTCCACAACCGCTGGCACCACGTTCGGAGACAAGATCCTGAAGTAAGAGCGCAGCACTTTTGACGAAAAAGCCATTGCCGGCTATGTGCTGCATCGATGCCGGATGCACGCGTGCAGTCTTTCGGCGTGTCCACAACAGGGCATGCTGCACTGCTACAACTGCGACATCACCGGAAGCAGGCACCCTTGTGGCAAATCACAATCTGTGTCTGCATTTTGCAAATCGCTATGTAATCAGGCAGCCGTTCCGCAGGCAGCCCACGCCCCAATAGTGCCTCGCACCCGCACTCTGTCGGTAACATGGCTTTGATGGGCTGGGAGAAATGGCTGAATGCACAGAATGGACTGGGTCTTGGCGTCTTGGGCTTCTCAGCTACCGTGCTGCAAACCCCAATCTGAAAGGCATGACCATTTCTTGTCTTGCAGATGCAGAATGAAAGCGCCACTGCCAGGAGCCATGAATAAGAGGCGAATGCGTCTTCATCCTCAAACACATAGATTCGAACTCATTTCAGTTGCTTGAAACTCCGAACTTAGATGCTGACTCACGCCGCCATGCCTGCCTGAGACGTCTGGGCATCCGCTCCATCCAAAACTAGCGCTAGTCGCCCATTCTCGGCGGAAGGTCTTGATTGAACTTTTTGCGTTTCCCTGGTGTTGTGGGAGTGCGTGCACTTCTTGGGGCTTTATGCCAATGTCAGCTTGCAAGCAAGTGCTATACTGCTATAGGGCATCATGCCAGCAAAAGCCCAAGTAAACACTCACAGGACGGCGCAGTGGAATTCCTAGCATCGTGAACACAGCCATATAGCAAGCAAAAGCACGAAGAAGATAATGACGGGCCCATGTGCCGCCCGTGCTTGCACTAGACGAACTGAATAGCTTTACCGTGCATGCCCTTGTGTCAAGAATGTATACCAAGCGCTGTTGGCATCTTGTATCTGATCGAGATGTACTCGGCACCGCTCAACACTGACGATAAAACTAGTGATGGGATATGATGGGACGTACAGTAATGGGAGCTGACCGTGTGTCAACCGAAGGTTTTGGACATCAGATCAGGATACAAACCCCCAGCAAGGACCAACACAGCACCGTCACGAAAAGCCTTGGTGTCATGCTTGAAAGCTGAGTAACGTGACTTGATTGGTGCTGCTTGCTACATGCAATCACGAGGTCATGGTAATGACGATGAATGAAAACGATGATGTGATCAGACACCATGAATGGCAGAACAAATGCGAAACGACATGATCCTTGCGTGGGAATGACGAAGCGCGAGGGGAGCTTCAGGACGAGTGAAATGCGACGCCCTCCAGCTGCCCGCGACGGGAGCAGGCAACCTACTAGGTACAAGTGGTAGCTTTATGTCGCCCCAGGGCGCGTGAAGTCGCGCCACCGCACGGTCACGCGGGCACGCGTGAAGTCACACCGGGGCGTTTGAAGTCACACCACAAGCATAGCTGCACATGGCTTTCCGCATGGCCACGCGCTTCCTAGCACATTCCTGGCGCAGACTTCAATTTTTGATTGGAAAATATGTCCCGGAGCCCTGATAAGTCTGCCAGTTTGGCAGCTAATCACCATGTGCACGCGCTTTCAGACATTTAAGCAAGCGCCCGCTCAAGACACACATCACTGGCATTATAGCGCAGAAGACTTGAGAAAAACCAGCCGTTCCCCATGTAGACGCTCGATTTCAAATGCACCCGCTCAACACAAACAGCCCACCCGCTCCCTCTCCGGTTTCAAGTTTTACATCAGGTTGAACGATACCCGGTTGGGTTTGCCATCTTCCGCATGTTGATCTTGGCCACGGCCTTTCACCACAGCGTTGCATTGCAGAAATCACCAGAGTGCAGACGGCACAGAGCCTGTTCTTGCTCCTTGAGGGCTATCTTCTGTTAGATACACTCTGTTTGGTTTCGTGTGTCAGATTGTGAACGTGCCGGTCTCCGCAGCTTCGCGAGGTTTAGGCTAGCACTGAAGGGGCCGCAATTCGCCCCGCACATGCATGGGTCTCGCGTTAAAAATCGAATGTTTGTGACTCGCCTTTTGCATACCGGCAGCATTACAGCAGTGCCACGGTGTTTTGGGCTTTGCCGTTTCTGAACACTCNCGCGTTAAAAATCGAATGTTTGTGACTCGCCTTTTGCATACCGGCAGCATTACAGCAGTGCCACGGTGTTTTGGGCTTTGCCGTTTCTGAACACTCCAGAAGCGATGAACATGTTCCATATTCAGGCCTTGCCAGCTGGTTGGATGAACGCCAAACCCACGTACGTCTTTGCCATGCTGTATTCCATATTTACATCTGATATTGAAAATTTCTCTGGGGATTTCTACAGTGATCGTGCCCATATTCAGGCATTGGACGTGAGCGCAAAAGCTTTTGCTCACATGATTCTCGATTCGTTGCTTCGTGACCTGCATTACCGCCGACCCCCACAGAAATTGTGGAATCGACTCCGGTTCATGAACCNTCAGGCATTGGACGTGAGCGCAAAAGCTTTTGCTCACATGATTCTCGATTCGTTGCTTCGTGACCTGCATTACCGCCGACCCCCACAGAAATTGTGGAATCGACTCCGGTTCATGAACCTAATTTTGGTGCGTTGGTTTTTCCCTTCTTCACACAAGTCGCACAGAACTTGCGCTCCCCTCGAAATCGTGTTGGCAACAGTTGTTTCGGCGAAGAGTTTGATTTGGCNGTTCATGAACCTAATTTTGGTGCGTTGGTTTTTCCCTTCTTCACACAAGTCGCACAGAACTTGCGCTCCCCTCGAAATCGTGTTGGCAACAGTTGTTTCGGCGAAGAGTTTGATTTGGCCCCGTACCCGACATTGGACCGTTCAAGCTCAACGAGTTCTGCGTTTCCTGCCCCCTTTGGCACGTGCGGCACTGGAATGGGGTGGCTTGCCACCCGTGCTGCAGCTCTCGCGTATGTCATTCGCATGCAAAAGAATTTCATCCATGGATGCCCTGACCTTTTTGGCTTATATCAGTGGTGGACCGAGGACACCCGCTACACAGGCATAGGCCATCTCCAACGCCCCAGTCTCCCAAGTCAAGGTGGTCTTTCAAAACGTTTGNGCTTATATCAGTGGTGGACCGAGGACACCCGCTACACAGGCATAGGCCATCTCCAACGCCCCAGTCTCCCAAGTCAAGGTGGTCTTTCAAAACGTTTGATGGAGCATTTATTTGCTACACTTCGTCCTACGTCTCCAGAAGGCGGCAAACTGCGGTACCGTCTTGCACGCAAAGTGTCACCTGAGTCATCCTTCTTTATGATCGTTGCAGTTGGCGCGGAAAGCTGTATTCGAGCCCTGNCACCTGAGTCATCCTTCTTTATGATCGTTGCAGTTGGCGCGGAAAGCTGTATTCGAGCCCTGGAGACCTTCGACATCCGTGCTCATGGCCCTCGCAGTAATGGACGACAGAAGAAGACATTGTCCCCGACCGTCATGTGTTACGTTCGGAAGCGACCTCCAAAACCCTTACGAGCCAACCTTGGTCAATCTGACCCGTCCAGAACCGTAAATATTTTCAATCGCTATTGCCGTGAGCATNGTGTTACGTTCGGAAGCGACCTCCAAAACCCTTACGAGCCAACCTTGGTCAATCTGACCCGTCCAGAACCGTAAATATTTTCAATCGCTATTGCCGTGAGCATACTCTACAGATATCCGTGAGGGAAGGCCTTGAGCAGCCCCATTTTTGCCCATGGAATTTCAGTTTCAAGGATGCTTATCGTCTTTTCCAGCAGCGCCTTCATGCAGAATCTGGTTTCCGAGGTCCACTGAATATTTTTGAAGATCGTTTCAGGCCTTTGTTTATNGCTTATCGTCTTTTCCAGCAGCGCCTTCATGCAGAATCTGGTTTCCGAGGTCCACTGAATATTTTTGAAGATCGTTTCAGGCCTTTGTTTATGTTGTTCTTGGCTACAAGTAAGTGCACCTTCGCGTGGAAGGAAGCAGAGTCATTTGACAGAGATGCAGCCCTGCGTTGCGCATTATGTTTGAGGCTTCCTGAGTCACATCAGCGGACTGCGGCGAGAAGGGTATTGGATCCTTGGCTTACGGCAAGAGGCTGTTGGACAAGCAAATATATACAAGTCGTGGTGCCACACATATGTTTTACAAACCTGGTGCATGCACACATCGCTGAACTCTCAAGAATTGCCTCGCATGGACGTGCTTTGGCAGCCAAGTGGATGACTTCTCGTTTCAAGGTTGTGGTTACACGGGAGGCCTTATTCAGTGACAGATGGAACCATTCCCAACTGGCAAAAAACATGAGGTTTCCTACTGAGCCCNCAAGTGGATGACTTCTCGTTTCAAGGTTGTGGTTACACGGGAGGCCTTATTCAGTGACAGATGGAACCATTCCCAACTGGCAAAAAACATGAGGTTTCCTACTGAGCCCCCAAGCGTTCCGGAAGTCGCTTCCGCGAACATGTATTGTATTGACCAAAACTGGCGGGTGACAGAACGCGTATCTTTCGCTTCGCAGGTTGGTATGTGCCTAGGACAAGTTGACGAAGCTTTTGGTGCCAGTTCTACTGCTACCATCCAAAGCATTCCACACAAAATACCAGTTCGTCTTCATGCTCATTGGCAACATGTACGCGACACTCAAGCCACTTATGAGAGCTACACAGCGGCTTTCCAGAATCATGGTATCCCCGATCCTGCTCTGATCCCGGATGACCAAAACAAGAAGTTTGCATGGGCAATGCCTAAACCAGTGTATTCCCGTCTCGTTGCGAGTTTTGCTTTGATTACCACATCATGGTGCTTGACAACCTTGACGGCAGAATCCGCTAATGGCTGGTTATTGTCGTTGCTTTGTCAAGTGTTGGGACAGTCTTTGGCTTCAAAGTTGGGGCTTCGTGCCACATCTTCCGATGATGGAGAAACGATGTAATGATATTTCCCGAAGTGCTGGTTTGGCGGCGTCAGAACCTGCAGAAAACTTCGTCATAGCTGCGTTCGTAAGATAATATCTTACGCCTCTTGGCCCAGCACATTTCCCGTCAGACCGGCCACTTTGCGATCAATCTCTTCCCAGCTGTGCAAGCCTTCACAAGTGATCTCCTCTAGCTCATTGCGGAGCTGATTAAAGAACCAGAACCGTCTTTTAGCGTCTTGGGGTGGATTCGAAGAAGCAGCGGGTGCACCATTAGGAGCTTGGGTGGGGACTGCCGGAAGCGCTCCGCTAGGGATTGCTCTCAGGATCCTGGCCTCTAGCTCTTGAAATTGCACCTCGGCAGCTCGCTGTTGAGCTTCCTTTGCTTCCTTTTCTGACTTGGCTCTATCCTGAGCTTCATGATGCTCGCGNCGGCAGCTCGCTGTTGAGCTTCCTTTGCTTCCTTTTCTGACTTGGCTCTATCCTGAGCTTCATGATGCTCGCGATACGCCCGAAGTTCACGCAGCTCAGCGGCATAGCGATGCTCAGAGCTTCGACGTCTGGAGTTGGAACGGCTAGAACTGTGGCGGCGTCCACGCCGACTCCTATCTCTGGAAGACGCAGAATTGGACCTTGTAAGACGATCCAAAAGCTCCAGAGTCAAAGCATCGTTAGGCGAACTTCGGGTATAGCCCTTGCCTTGATGGTACNCACCTCGGTAAGACCATTGATCGTAACCTTTGCTCTTCCAAGACTGACTGGAGTCTTCATGGCCCTTCCGCGAAGGCCAACCAGCGAAAGCTTGATTGACCACCCATGCCAGCAAGAGCAGACGCAACGAAGTCACCATGCTTTCTGAGGTGCCTCTAGCTTCGTCAGAACCAAAATCTAACCGGAAAAACTATAGGTATCACGGATCACGGGCACGAGCGTGTTGTCACAAGGTGGGGCTGCGCTTGAAAATCCAAGCCACACATGCTGAGAGACTGCATACTGTATGTACTCATCTTGTTGAAAGGACTGTGTAAGGTCTCATCGCTACGTAGATCGTGCATGTGGNTGGGGCTGCGCTTGAAAATCCAAGCCACACATGCTGAG
Organism: Symbiodinium sp. clade A Y106; assembly: GCA_003297005.1. Classification (NCBI taxonomy): domain Eukaryota; class Dinophyceae; order Suessiales; family Symbiodiniaceae; genus Symbiodinium; species Symbiodinium sp. clade A. The sequence goes on from BGNK01001057.1 coordinate 173,762, forward strand.
AGACTGCATACTGTATGTACTCATCTTGTTGAAAGGACTGTGTAAGGTCTCATCGCTACGTAGATCGTGCATGTGGGAGTGTTGCCACAAAACTGACAAAGGCTGTACATGTTCATTGTTGTGGACGTTCCCGCGTTGGTCAAAGACACGTAGTGTAGCGCATGAATTTCCAAGCAAAAATCCCGAAAGTTGCATACTGCTTGTAATCATCTCTGTAGATGCTGCGCAGGACCGAAAGGACTGGCTTGTACTTCCAACCGCCTTGCTTAAGTTCATGAAGTACACTCAAGAGGGCACGATGCCATTCAACTTGGACAGGACCAATCTCGACCCAACGGCGAAACCTTCCAAGTAACACGTTGCGGACATACGAAATGTTGGCATACCACGGCGGGGATGGATATAGATGCTTGGTGTTCAGGCCNCTCGACCCAACGGCGAAACCTTCCAAGTAACACGTTGCGGACATACGAAATGTTGGCATACCACGGCGGGGATGGATATAGATGCTTGGTGTTCAGGCCGAGCTCCGCTGAGGCCAAAAAGATCTTCATGTCCAACCAAACGAGCTTGCGATCGTCATCTGAAGAGACATCGAAAGGGACGGTGTAAACGGATTTGACGGCATAGGTTAAGCAATGTGCACAATACACGCGGCTGACCAAGCAAATGTCGTCTACATACCGCAAGTGTACTACAGCTTGTCTCCAACCCAAATGAAACCTGTAACCTTCGCTTCTTTGTAGAGCATCATTTTGCTTCCAACGTCTTTCCTGTCCTCCAAGTACCACGCTCGCTGCGACCTTCGACATCAGACCCCCAATGGGCAAAGACTGCAATGTAAAAACTTTGTCCCCCACACTGGCTAAACATACCAACATAGAGGCGACGAAGGCGCNTCCAAGTACCACGCTCGCTGCGACCTTCGACATCAGACCCCCAATGGGCAAAGACTGCAATGTAAAAACTTTGTCCCCCACACTGGCTAAACATACCAACATAGAGGCGACGAAGGCGCAATACAGCTCTTCTAAGGACCACGTGACCGATCTGCGCGCAAACCGGTTTACCACACTGCTGAACCATGCCTGGCGTTTTCTGCAAGGGTGTTTTACCGTAATGTATCGCTGAGGGCTTGNCCACGTGACCGATCTGCGCGCAAACCGGTTTACCACACTGCTGAACCATGCCTGGCGTTTTCTGCAAGGGTGTTTTACCGTAATGTATCGCTGAGGGCTTGAACAAGTGAAGATGTGGAGGAGTTCCGTAGCTTCCTGGATGGCTTGACTAGCATCTACAACCTCATAGAACTGACCGGCGTCACCGACAATGCCTTCAAACGCATGCATGTCGCGGTGGCAACGACAACATCTTGGATGGGAGGGCCAAGGATTCGCAGGTAAACTCGACATAAGCTGTAACTGATGGGCCGCGTCTTTGAGGGACCAAACATCACTTGTGTCACCAAAATGTTTCAACAAAGTCTCCCAACCACGATGGAGGCTTCGCCATAGT